>JAULCD010000022.1:0-13190 GCA_032361085.1 Calliostoma canaliculatum | reverse complement strand
ACAGCACAAGGAAGTTTCACTTTTAAGAACAACTGAAGTTCATTCAGCCTGACATCCCCCCCACCCCTCTCCACCCCTCTTTAACCATTAAAGTGCTGAACCCAACACATGTCAATTTCAATGACCAAACTGCAACCCAAATAAGCTGTTAAAAACCTTTTCTGTAATAACTTGTGTAAATATAGGAGTTCTTTTACACAAATTATTACAGGAAAGTTTTTCAACAGCACAAAGTGGCACTAGTTGTGAGTTATAATCATCCCAGTTCAGTACTATAAGGGTTAAACAATCTAGATCAGTGAAGACATGCCTGCAAAGTACAATGTTGATTTACCTTCTTGGCCCTCTTCCTCTTTGCCTTACAGCTGGCAGACATATCCACATCATCGTCTTCTCCGTCACTAGCACTGAGTGATCTATCACGACGCATCCTTTTCTCTTGCTGAAGAAAAACAAAGAATTTAATTATATTAGAATTGCCCTATTTTAAAGACATGTTATAGTTACCAGAGATAATTTTTTCAACAATGTTTCAATCATCTTCCACAAAAAAATTTGATTTTTAGAGTAAAATCAATGTTTTATTACTTTGAATCCAACATACATATGAGTTATCTCAACAACGCTATAGACATTCGCTTGCGAAAACGAAATTTCCTTGAGCAATCTGACATTTGTTACATTCCTGACATGCGCGCACACCACCCCTCTAACCTTCATTTATTCTCTTCCTAGTGAAAAGATTCGAAACCTGAGAGGATGAATCTCTCCTTGAAGAGGACCAGGGTGGGGTGTGTATGTATGATCCTAAGTACTAAAACAATGATTTTACTCTTAAAACCTCATGTTTTACTTGAGATCATCTATACATATGGGTTTGAATCAGACGGAAACCCCCGCGGCTGGAGGGCCCAGAGAAATTCCTGTCTCCTCGCCTAGGCGTTGAGTGCGGTCAAACCACACCCCTGTGTGAAGGTCAGTCAATCACCAAAGTGCCTGGTGCGGTCAAACCACGCCCCTGTGTGAAGGTCAGTCAATCACCAAAGTGCCTGGTGCGGTCAAACCAAGCCCTTGTGTGAAGGTCAGTCAATCACCAAAGCGCCTGGTGTAAACACAAAGGTCACATTGTCAAGGCCGCTCATAGATAGTGATAGTCACACGACTGTTCCCAATACAATTATTGACCGCAGCTGTAGGAATCGTACTCAGCGTGTGAGATCGATAATCAACCAATGTAACAGACATCGTAAAGCGAGAGAATTGGTGAATCGCACAGTATGAATTAATAATGAGGAGACACATAGTATGGAATTAATAAATCCCAAGAATAAGAACAAGAATATCCCACTATCTCCCTCGATTTTACAGTGGTGACGATAGAGCTTCTTATCAAAGAAATTTTATTTCCTGAAAGACGACAACAGTAGTGAAAAAGATAGCACCGAGCAAAAAACTCGCTAAATGTTGATCAGCATCCATTGACTAATGATGAGATCAGAGATGGTTGAAACCCAGAGATCATTTGTCCAGCTTGTGGTGAATGACGAAGAAGTTAGTTCCAATAATAAGACCAACCACTCCAACTTCCATTACTGCTCTGTAGAAGGCGTGTAGAAGAGAAAATAAATCGTATGATAATGGAGAGCCCAAAACGCCTTGTCCAAAAAATCATAGACCTCGTCGTACCCATGTCTGTGAATTATGGTAGATAGATCGTAAGCTTACACTGCTAAATCCCTGGGGTAAAAAAGTATAAAACCCTCAGCATCGGTATCCTTCCATAACAGGGAAAGAGACAATGGTAACGACAACGTCATAGGTAACAGTGACTGCCTAGGTACTGTTGATGGTGTATACATCATAGGTGCCTACAGTATTGATACATGCGTAGACATCTAAGATAGTGCAAGTACAATCAATGGCGTAGACATCGATGATGCCGATAGTATTAATAACAAGCAGAGGTAGATTTATCCTAGCATGGCATCATTAATGCGTGAACATCTACGGTGGTAACAGCAACGGCGTATGTAACAACAACTGCATAGGTACCGTTGAGGGTGTAACCATCGTTGGTGCCTACAGTATCGATACATGTGAAGACATCTAAGATGGTATAGGTACTATCAATGGCGTAAACATCATTGACGACGATAGTATCGGTACAAGCGGTCATCGATTTGTTGAAAAGAAATCCCCCAGGCCGTTGAAGAAAAACATCCTCAGTGCGTAGCATCGTCAGTGCGTTGTAGACAGCAACGACAGCATAGGCACTATCGATAATGTGGACATCATCGGTGCCGACAATATCGATACAAACGGTAGTAGGTTTGACGCCGAAGTCAAAACACCCAGACAGTTGAAAATAAAACACCGACAGTGCGTAGCATCGTCGTGTGTAGTATCGTTGGTGCGCAGTGGACATCAACGGCAGCATAGGTACCATCTATGATGTAGACAACGGTGGTGTCGGCAGCAACAGTCTAAACGATAGAATCGCCGAAGAAAAAAAAACCGCCAAGCACCTGACCCCCTGGTTGACAATTGAAGAAGATTGTGCATAAGATTCCCTCTATGAACCTTGTAGCTGCTAGAGCGCTGACTCTCTAGTCAGTAGGTACATAATATATAAAGTTGAAAAGCAAGATAAACAGTACAAGGGCACGCATTCCATAAAGGGCTGTAGTGTACACAATATCGGAGTCGCCACCGTTGTGGTCAGTATTGTAGTAACGATGTTGTCACCAACATCGATGTTGACAGCCAAGGTGTAGTTAGCGGTATCTCACTGGAATTAGTGTCGGTTGTCCAGCAGTGGGAACAGGCGGACGCTGTATCTCCCACATAGCAGCAGCGAATTGGTTCAAAAACATCAGATCAAGAAATGACAGCATAGGAGCAGACCCGTAGACATTGAAAGCAGTAGCGGGTGAGATGCCCCCATCACCCCGTGGAATATCGCCAAAGCCGTTATCCGCTTGTCAAACAGGAGATCTATCATGCGAAGAGCAACAGACAGTACTTGATGAGTATGTCTCCTCTTGACAACTATCGTCTCCCTGTCGTCTGTCACGAGACCTCACACGTTATCCACTGCGTGGATGAATAAACGAACTCCTCGGGAGGATGATCGACGGAAAACTTTCGAATCCCGTTCATCTGCGTCGTCAGCTGCTACAAATCCAGTCGCAGATGCCGACAGACGCTCCTTAACCACTATGAGCAGTTGTTCCACTAGTTGTATCCCAAGCAGCATGATCACGTGACTCGTTCAAAACAGAGTGAGGGCGTGATTGTTCCACCGGGGTGACACTGGGTGTGGGTGTTTCCTCACCCCCCAACAAACCTGGGGTAGTAGAAGAAAACCCTGAAGACTTCTTAGATTCATGCTTTACATCCGCTGCACGTTGGCGATCTGTTTACGAAAAAGCTTGAATTCGTGAGAGTACAAGTGGGCGCATTCCTTGCACCTTTTCCGTCTGTGCATGTATCAAATCCACCATAGTGATGTGGATCCACCTTCGATAGTTTGTGATGGCATGAAGCACAAAGTCCATGTCCTACTGACTCCTGTCAGACATGGTGACACTGCCATGTAGTCAAAAACCAAGTTGGAAGTTGGTCCCCAAAACCGAGGGGTCAATATGGGGGTTCGACCAATACATGAGTCACATTTCTCAATTCATTTTCTCAGGTATGGGTAGACATACGCAGAGATGTTGAAGCTGAAGAGGGGACCGTCATAAAGCAGCAAAATTGAAATCGGCATATTTTTTTAAGAATTCTGTATAATGACATTAATAAAAAATGTTTTAATAAATAGCCTTTTAAAGAATTAATTGTGCACAAAGAATTGCATTTTACTCACTTAATTTGCAAATATTAGACTTCATTAAAACCAAAATGACTCACGCCTCAGCTGAAATTCACGGAAATAGTAAGCGGTAGTAAAATTTCCAAGAAATGAATGAAATACGTGCTAGGATTGGTTCATTGAAACACGTGACATAAGTGAAACGTCATAGGTCATAGGTCACATATTTTCGGTGCTATTTGATACTTTATCATAGGTAACAAACTCACCTTACACCTGTGCACCCTTTAATGTTACGTGTGGAATACGCGGGTCAGGTCACCTGTTCAAAATGACGATTTCCCCATGTGTGCAGAATATAAACAAATAAAAAAAACAATCCCACATTGTGTGACATGAAACAGCGCTAATGTTTTATTAATTTAATCAAGCAGCAATCAAGAAACAGTAAGTCATAAAAGACATTATTTAGCTCGAGCTGACGCACATCGGCGAGATTTGACTTTTGTTCTCCGTGTGCAGTTATGGGGGTTCGACTTAGCGATATAGTTGGCTTGAGAAAGTACTTCGACCTATGTCTGAGTTCTATGATTTTTACCTTGTTTTGGGAGTCTGAGAAAGTATTTTGGCCTATACCTGTGTTCGGTTTATACCCGGTAATATACAGTAAACAAATGTCAGGTTGCTCAAGGAACTTCCGTTTTCGCAAGCGAATGTCTATAGTGTTATTGAGATAACCCATATGTATTGATGATCCCAAGTAAAACAACTTGTTTATCTTTGGAAAGTGCACAGTTTCCAACCAGTTTAGGCACTGGCAGATGTAGATATAGGATTGCATAACATTTTTTAGATTCCTCCCCTTTCCAACCCCCAGCCAAGGTAATATAGTTGCTCCCTATACAAGTCTCATAAACACAAGAGTATAAAAAATCATTAACATTGTTTCATGTTAACCCTTACCATGCGAAGTTGTTTGAGCCCTGCTATCACTTACAGCAGGTCACATATGCCTGACCTCGTTAACTAAATGTGCGTGGTTGGTTGTGTAAACAACTCCGCCACCAGGAGTAATTCACTGATTGGGTTATATATGTGTGACGCACAGTAAGGGTTGAAGATGGTACAAGATTTTTAATCTGTGTCCATTCCACAAAGTTCTCATAAAACTAAGACATCTTAACTTTCATCTTAGCGCTCAAATAGCGAGAGCACTAAAATTAAAGTTAAGATGTCTTCATTTGACAAGAGCTTTGTGGAATGTGACAAATAGTAAGATATATGGGAAATATTAAAGGGCCTACTTGTCGTCGTTCACTCAGGGCGTTTTCCACAGTTTTTATCTTCCTGAAGATTCTTCTGTAGCAGGACTTCTTCTCGTGATCACCCTCCTCCCTTCGTCTGGAAACACATCACATATACATTAATACTACAGGCCCTCTGTTGTGTTTTTGTTGAGTAAATGCAGGTAAATCGGCGAATCAGCGTATCAAACTAGATCCACGTTCACAAAGCCATCTTAAATTCTTAACGTCGTAAACCGTCTTCCTGAGATGTTTATGTGTACAAATGCTAAAACTCTTTGTAAACTGTGCACTTTCCAAAAAAAGAAGTTTTTCTTGGAAAATGCAGAGTTTTCAACAATTTTGGGAGTTTGTAAACTAAAACCATTGGCCCAGTGAAATATTTTTTGACGTCCTATAGTATTTTTACTCAGAGAAGTTTTTACAATTCCCTCTTTACTGACTGATGAAAAAAAATAATGTAAAAATGTACGTATCAGGTAGATAAATTGAAAGTTACTTCCCTTTTATAGAGATTTACTTCCCTTTTATAGAGAGTTACTTGCCTTTAAAGAGAGAGTTACTTCCCTTTATAGAGAGAGTTACTTGTCTTTATAGAGAGAGTTACTTGCCTTTAAAGAGGGAGTTACTTGCCTTTAAAGAGAGAGTTACTTGCCTTTAAAGAGAGAGTTACTTCCCTTTAAAGAGAGAGTTACTTCCCTTTAAGAGAGAGTTACTTGCCTTTAAGATAAATAACCTTGTACTTACGTTAATCTCCAGACAAGTCTCTGGTTCATGAGTGCAACACCGCGAGACATAGTGTACTCTCCTTCTTGTGCAAATTTCGACGTCTGCTGAGCTGCATGTGTGCCCAATACATTCAGGTCAACACCTTAAACACACAACATTGTTTTTCTAGATGCTGTTTTATTGAGGTCAAACGAAAAAAATGTTGTGGTTCAGATTACATGTCTCTAAAACTTAGGGTAGGTCGGTCGGGAACTTTTTTTATTGAAATATTATTTTCTTTAAATCAAATTTTAACCCTTAAAGTGCCAAGCAGATTTCAGCCAGTCTTGGAACTGACCACCTTGTGCTGTTAAAAACCTATTCTGTAGGAGCTCTTTTAAACAAATTAGCACAGAATAAAATTTCAACAGCCTGTATCAGTTGAAATTTGAAAACTAATATGAGCAAATATTGTGCTCAGCACTTTAAGGGTAAATAAGATGAAATAGGTTTTCATCTGCAGTTGGTGATATAATGCTAATTTTTTGGTCATTATGAAAATAAAAAAGTTTGAGTCGGCACCTTTGTTGTAGGCAAGGTCAGGTAATTGGAACCATAAACAAATTTTTATTTGGTCTCACGCATAGTTACATATTGGCAGAAAACTTAAAAAAAGGAATAAGTGGTGAACACCTGAATATTTCTGACAAACAAAATGAGAGTTTGTTTGATATAGCCTTGCTTTAGTTTAGTGCTACAGATTGTTCATAATTTTTTTATAAAGTTTATAAAACTTTACTCTGAAGTTCACTTTTGCATTAGCATCTACTAAATTCAGTTTCTATTAAACAGTTCCAATTATTAGAGCTAATGGTATGAACAACTCTGTGTGTAAGTTTTCATGTCTACTGAGGTTACCCACTGTTTTGAACCTTCATTGAACAGTGTTTCCGTTCTTCAGTATATGTCGGCTTTTGACCGGTAAAATATTATCAGAACCGGTCAATATTAAGCATTTCGGTCCCTTTGTCCGGTAGAAATAGCGTTGGCAATAATGAAGTTAAGTCGTGAATTCTGTTATTTAATAGTGTTCAAACTTGGACAACCTGACAGTATTGATTATACTGTAAACAGTAAACTTTTTGCATCGTTAAATTATTGCGAATAGCACACCATAGACATTACTGCATCGAGATATTTTTGCAAGTTGCCGTGTTGACATGATCCCTTAATTATCAAACAATAGACAACTTCTCGATAAGGAAGCTAGTTAATCTGAGTTAATCAAGCGAGGTTGGAAGCAGGCAGGACTACTGTGAGGGACACGAATTGGTTTGTTAGGATGACTGTGTATTTGTGTTTAACTTATTGAGTAACTTGTTTGCTTACATTCGATGACGTGTTGCAATGAGTAAAGTTTGTTAACCACCACTTATTTATGCTTATTTTCCGCTTTATATTTTTGCGAATGAGTCTCATTCGCAAAACTCGTAATAATAAAACGGTCGCAAAAATTTCACTGTTTACAGTATGCTGACTGTATGTATGGATGGATGCATGTTTGTGTGTATGTATGTATGTATGTATGTATGTATGTATGTATGCATGTTTGTATGCATGTTTGTATGCATGTTTGTATGTAGACATCCTATATAAAATAAGCAGGTCTAGCAGCTACCGTTCCACATATAAATTCAGTCTTTAGAATGCAGATACGAAACATGACTGTAAAATAGAATATGAAAAAAGTATTTCCTAGACTAAGATGTTGATCTAAACCCCGTGTTACATTGTGTGATGTTATTTTCAGGTTGTACAGAACGCCCACAATGCCGTCGACTCAACAAAGAACGTTCCAGTCGATCCGGGACGAGTGTCTCAAGGCCAACTCCCTCTTCCTCGACCAGAGCTTCCCTCCAAATGACACCTCCCTCTACATCAACGGCCGCGTCACCGGCAAATATCCAAAAGTCGTCTGGAAACGACCAATGGTTAGTTACTCATACCAAGTTAAGCTATAAGCTAGTTAGTTAACGTATTACTGGGAAAAATGTATAGAAATTATTTAGCCGGTTTGCGGAATTCTCATCAAACCAATGGAAAACCGCTAAATAATTCCTATACATTTTTCTAGTGTATGTGTTTAACCTACGTATTGTTTAGTATGGCTTGATAATTAACCTAATACATATCTATTTCATGTTTTTCATTTTGTGTATGCGTGTTTGTTACTGAATATTGTTTGTTAAACGTATTAAAATAAATACAAGAATTTGTTAAAATGGGTCTCTTAGAATATTTAAACTAAAATATTTGTTTTGGTCTGAAACTATAGGTATTTTAAATCTAACCATAAGCAAAAATGTAAATTTTAAACCTCTATTTTGTTTTTACATTCAATCACCACACCACAATACATAATATCCATAAAAATGTCATCATACTTTAGAGCGCTGAGCAGAATTACAATCCTAAACCTGTGGTAATTGTTTTACATAATAGCTCCGCGACAACATAGGTTTCTAATAACGCATGGACGTTAGGCAGCAATATTGGCTAATAAACATATAAAAACGACAGTTTGAAATCAACATGATCGGCCTTCTGGGTGTAGTGGTTAGAGCATCTGCTCAGAAAACGGAGTGTGCGGTAGGTCGGTGGTTTGATCCCCGGCCGCGTCAGATCAAAAGAATGAAAGTTGCACTCTTGCGATGGTATGTCGTAAGGACTGGTTGGCCGGAGTCAGTATAATGTGTCTGAGTGAGATATTCATGTAAACTGCGACATAGTGTTTACGTGAGCTAGCAGGTTAACATCGGTGAAATACCCGATCTGGTACAAGCAGACACACAAACATGCATATAAAAAGATTCCGGGAGCTCGGCATCACTCTCAGCAGTGGAGAACTGTTCCACAGGGCTGTAAGGACAGGGTGCAATGCTAGCATCACCATTGGTTCGTCAGTACAAGCCAAGACTCGCAGGTTTTACAGAGTCACACTAGGTGTTCCCCAGCTGTAAAATCTGACCGCCGTAATATAATTGAAAGGCCGGACCACACTGACGCAACACGCCAGCACCGCTTTGACTATAAATTACAACAATGATACATTCATTACCACCCCACAATAACACCATGTTAGTGTGGGGTGGTAATGAGTTTGTCGTTGTAATTTTTGGGCGTGGGCGTGGGCGCGCTGCGTCAATGTGTCCCGGCCTTAAGCCTTGCATAGGAAAATGCACATACAAGATCGCGCTAACTTTGCTTAACCACCCCTGCCCCCTTCCCCCACCACAACCATCCCAACTACTTTCCTTTATAACGAAAGCATGAACCGTGTTTTATTCGTTCTAACTTTAACTTCTAACAATTTAAAACATGTCTGGCCTTGGTATTTGGATGTTTTTATTTAGAGGACAAATGACTACTTTGATTGACAGGTCAAGCGGTGCTGAAATAGTTGACCTAGTTTTCATTTGAATTTCCTATTTGTTGACGTTACGTTAAAGGTTCACGTGAGTTCAGTGAGCGAAAACACGAATCCCATTCACTGCACATTCAAAATTGGCTGGGATGCTCTCAACGTTAACAATTGTGCTGGGCCCCGTTCTTCAAAGCGATCTTAGTTTTAAGATGGTCGTAAGTAATTTTTGAATCAGTGTCCAGTGGTGATATTTCTTACCATAGACTTACGTCTGTCGTAGCACAGAGATCGATTTGGAACCGGGCACCGGTTCCAAAGCGATCTCTGCGCTACGACAAACGTAAGCCAATGTTATATTTTAGCACTTACGATCAACTTAGACTTAGGTTGCTTTGAGGAACGGGGCCCAGGTATCAGTGCCCGATCTCTGTTACATCTATGATGATATATGTTATATGGAGGGTAACCAGATACCTCACGGTTTGTGTGACCATAGCTTTTATTCAAACATATTTACATTAGTGTAATCGATTAATCTGTGACTCAAACATACAGCGAGGAGAAAACTAGTCTGTCGGTGACGTTTAAACAACATATATAGGCAGTATGATTATTTTCGTCATTTTTATTTTGTTCTATTGTTTGTTTAATATTGTGTTTATAGTTCATGAGAAAAGGGACGAACATAATCACATACTCGATATATCGTTAAGAGCCCCGTTTCACAAAGACATCATAAATTCAGGATGTCGTAAACCAAGTCACTTGGTTAACTGATTAAGTTTACAAATACCAAAAATACAATGCACAGTTTGCAAAGCTTTTTGAGCATTTGTAAGCCAATTCCATTGGCTCAGTGATTAGGTTTACGACGACATAACTTCATGACGTCTTTGTGAAACAAAGACCTACAATTCCAAAAGCTTCCCAAAATACATTTGTTTTATTCCAACACATCATAAACATATCACGTACAATCAAAACATTGGTTTAAGTTTTCAAAATGGAATGGAGATATGACATATATTACATATGACAGGTTCATTTTGTCTTAACAACAGCCATCGTATTCAGTTTTACGGCAGTGACTTCTTAACAATTGGATTATTTTCACATATTTATAGTTAATGTACTGATTATAAACTTGTATTCGACTCTGAAGTTTGCACAAAGTCAACAAAAACGACAAATAGGGAAACCAACGCATTTTAATTGTCAAGAAATTCTATGTTGGAGCCATGTATAGTCACACAGCTTTAATACCCTATTAATGCTAGTTAATTATCTTACCTAAATATTTTGTTGTTGATACAAATTACAATACAATAACCATTTTTCGCTTTTTTCTGAAATAATTCTAACAATTATAAATACATGCACATGGGCCTTTTCGTGTTTAAAAGACATGAAATACATGTGAAGGGATAGGAGGGATATAAAATATATTTGTTTAGGCAGAACGTAGTTATCAATGGGCGTTGATAATTTGTTAATTTGATAATACATATCCTTGACATCTAATCAGAACGCATTGTTTGCGATGACTTCACTTAAAATTCAAGTTAACTGAAGTACAAAAGAACGTACACACCCTTAAAATATCATTTCCTTTAAATGACTGACAAAGTTGTATTATTCTTGACATTATCGTAATGTACCGTACACAATTAATGAGAGGATAGCGCTGAAATGTAACTTGAGCATTTTGAACAAATTCCAATTAATTAAAAAAATTCAAAAATCACGAATTTATTTTCATTTGCGCGTGCAATTTGCGTGGATCTTATAGTTCAATATACATGTTACGAAAACACACACAAGACAAATGCCAGGTTTAACAGCAGCAGCGCGAAAGAGAGTCATTGTAATGTCGCAAGTGGGAGCGTCGAACAGCCAGATCGCAAGGACCTTTGGCTGCACCAGGCAAACCATTATCCGTTGTGTCAACCAGACTGGCCAGACATCCGACCGTCCTGTTGGAGCTCTTTTAAACAAGTTATCACGGAATAGGTTTTCAACAGCCAGTGTCAGTTGGACTTTTAAAACTAAAACGAGCGAATGTTGTGCTCAGTACTTTAATGGTAAATAATATAACATAGGTTTTTAGCTGCAGTAGGTGATATACTGGGTTTTATTTGTCATTATGGTAATAACACCGCTACGAACCTATGTTGTAGGCAAGATTGGGTTGTTGAAATCACAACAATTTATTTGTTTGGCCTAAACCAAAGAAGACACTGGCCGTCAATTTGCTTTGCTGACCTAGATCAGGTATGAACTGTGTACATACTTTTAGTTTTTAGCAGACAATAATAATTATGGGCTGGAGGAAATTTTATGATTAGTCATTATTTGATTTTCCTTTCTCTTTTCATTGGCAATCGATAACACGACGTAGATGTGTATACGCATATATTGCCATAAATTACACAACTAAATATATTAATGGGGAAATGTTGTAGATTTGAGTGTTAGATAAATATAATATAGACAGGGATATTTGTTAACAATGATATATATATTGATATTTTTCAGAAAATGTGTTGACTGAAAGTCTGTTGGTCATTGCTGTTTAACTACAACTGATAGTTGGTCACGTGAGGTGAATTTTAAAAAAAAGGTTCACCGCTAAATCGATTTTATATATTTGCCATTAGAATAAACATAATGTGATAATGCAAAATAAATGGGAAATAAGTGTTCGATTATGTACAACAGCATCCTTTTGTAAATAGTCATAAATGTGTAGGAAAACAAACAAATCGAATAAAATGTTATTATTAACGTTTAAGTTTTTTTGTTATCACGGGAAAATCAACTGCACATGAAAAGTATCAAAATAGCAAAACAAAATACCTTCATTCAAAGGTAATAATCACATTTATCATGAGCGTCTTTCGTAATTTCCATCGCAATTGATTTGATGGTCATTGGCGTGAAAGATCTAGTGTTTGGGTTCAAAATGATACCACATACACAAATACTGAAGATTTTTAAACAAACTAAAAACAATTTTCATTAAATTCACTCGAACAGTCACTGGACGTAATTGCTACAATCACGGGCGTTTAAAATACTAAATTTAAAGCTATCTAGCGAAAAAACGAACGCGATGATGTATACTTATTAATACATTTTCTTGCCCTACTAATTTTTTGTAATAAATATAAATGTTTCCTGATATCAAATTGTAAACCTTAAAGTGACAAGTAGATTTAAGCCAGTCTTAAACTTGTGACCATCTTGTGTTGTTAAAAACTATCCTGTGATAATTTGTTTAAAAGAGCTCCTGTAGGAGCTCTTTTAAACACGTTATTACGGAATAGGTTTTCAACAGCCTGTGTCAGTTGGACTTTTAAAACTAAAACGAACGAATGTTGTGCTCAGTACTTTAATGGTAAATAAGATAAAATAGGTTTTCAGCCGCAGTAGGTAATATACTGGGTTTTATTTGTCATTGTCAGTGTCGGCACCTATGTTGTAGGCAATATTGGGTTATTGAAATCACAACAATTTATTTACATGTATTTGGCCTAAACCAAAACAGACACTGGCTGTCAATTTGCTTGTGCCAACCTGGATCATGTATTAACTGTGTACATACTTTTTGTTTTTAGCAGACAATAATAATTATGGGCTGAAGGAAATTTGATGCTTTCTATCAATTAGGCCGTACACTTCTGTAAATTTAAATGAAAATAAAACAAATTAAAATTATGCTATATTTGTGAAATGTTCACAAATACAGTCTTGCTACATGTTTACATAAAACATAGGTAATTAGACAATAGTTGATTTTCCTTTCAGCCACTTTCTCTTTTCATTGACAATCGATAACACGATGTAGATGTGTGTAAGTATTGAATAATATTACACAACTAAATATAGTAATGGGGAAATGTTGTAGCTTTAAGTGTTAGATAAATATAATATAGACAGG
>JAULCD010000021.1:0-19116 GCA_032361085.1 Calliostoma canaliculatum | reverse complement strand
GACCCAAATACTACCGGTATCCCTTAAATTTGAAGTGTAAGTTTTTATGACATGTTAACCTTATGTATGTAGAAATTAAATGTATCACTATTTTTGCTATGTAATACAATAGGGTAATTTAAATGGAAACAAAATAATCTGCAATACAACTTTATAATTTATATGGAGAAATAATATCTTACTGTTAGTTTTATTTGAAATAATACATTTTATCCTTAAAATACCTGTACAATTTATGTCAGAAATAAAACACATGATAAAACATGTAATGTTTAACACATTGATGCAATGTTTGAGAGATAAAGACAGAAGAGCAATCACATAAGACAATGCACATTTACTATCAAGAGAAAATCACAAATTCTTACAAGAGACACACAGTTTTGAAAATGTTATGCTTAAACAGTTATGCTTGTACACAAAATTCTGTGCAATTTTACCAACTTTTGTCTCTTGCTGGGAACACACACACAACTGTACATCATTTTAAACAGCTTTATTTTAACAAGTTTATTCCAATTGTAAACATCAAACAAGTATCACCAAATGTGAAATCGGCTGGTAATATCTGTATTTTTGTACTAAATGGAATCTTGAAACATATGAACTAACTGTTTCTTGAGTTGTTTTTTTTTCTCCAAGATTAAATATCATTTGTATGTTATGTAAAATGAGTACATAAACATTTCAACTTGTTTCAAATTTTTCAAAGTATATTCCAGAAACATAACACAACAGTTCAATTGCTTTAATCAAGAGCATGTAAGTTTTCATAAGAATGTGGTCAAATATTTTTTCCGATAAGTTTTATAATTATTGTACATATAAACAATATATACAAGACACACATTTGCTTCTCTAAGTGAAATTTACAAGTGAAATAAACTTAAGAAGACAGTGCTACATCACTTGAAGGCTGTTTTACTTGAGTGAACGCGACAGATTAGACAGAACAAGCTAACCTGCTGTGGTGTGTTATGTTAATCCATATTCTTTAAGCGCAGTTTCTATTGCCTCGTCCTTCAATCAAAACAACCAACATTGGTTAACAACTTACATCAAACATTAGACTGGAAAACATCTCACAAAAACGCTCGATATATCAGAAATACGAATCCCGAAGTAACCCAAGTACTCATTTGGTGTTTTAACTTCACAATCTTGTGTTGAAATAAATGACAAGACTATTGTGGATGTCAACTTCTTTTATTATTGCGTACACAACATTTTGGGGCTGTTCCTTGCTCCTTCGCCACCGGACGAAGGGGCAAGGAACAGCCCAGAAATGTCTGTACGCAATAATAAAAGAAGTTGACATCCATAATAGTCTTGTCATATATTTCAACACCAACTTCTAAATGCCTCTTAAGAATATAATATTGTGTTCAGTAATGGTCCCCTTTTCATAGTTGCAGCTGAAAACTTCTTGTTATTGTGTACTCCAATTTAGATACCTTATTTTTACTTACTTCGCTATTTGCTTAACTGGGTTTTATTTGGCCTCATGCACTCCTATCTCAAAGCCACTGGCAAACAAGAAGAAATACTCTACCTGGTTTTAGTGTGATTTACACAGAATGACTTATGGTAAAAATAGCTTATTTTAATTGCTGCAGAAAGGCTTGTATGTACCATAGCAACCATTTTGAAAGCACATTATCCTCCCACTTACTCCACTTATCCTCCAAATTACCACCTGAGACAAAAGAATTGACCCACATGTCAGAGAACATAAGATACGTTTCAAAATTAAAACTGGATAATTGCAAAAAAAAATAGTCATCAGAAGATGACGCCCTTTGTTACAAAACATTTTTTATCCTATTAAAATTTGGTGTTAGAAAAAAATAATGTTAATATAAAAAACAACAACAACAAAATTCCTGCCTTTTGACCCCAAGTTTTGAAGAGGTGTAATCAGAAACATAGCATGTATTTTTTGTGACCTAAGGATATCATAATACATACAGAAAAAACAAGAAGACAAAGTCATCAATATCCCCCGCAATGGTAAAATATGATTACAAAGTTTTACTAAAAAATATTTAACCTTTTCAGAGTTCGCCTTTAGAAACGAAATGAATCCCTGTTTTGAGATAAAGTCCAAACTGTTTCCGTGGAAACCGATACAAATAAAAATCATAAAATTCCCAAAATAGCAAAAGGTACTGCTTCAGCACCTGATTGATCTACCTGCAAAGTTTCGTTGAAAAATATTGAATGTTTTTTTAGTTCTGCTCCGGAAACAAAATGCACCTCTTTTTGAGACAAATTCCAAACTGTTTCTGTGGATACCGAGAAAAATAGAAATCACAAAGGTCCCAAAATAGCAAAAGGCACCACTTCAGCACCTGATTGATCTACCTGCAAAGTTTTGTTGAACAATATTGATAGGTAGGTTTTCAAGATCTGCTCCGGAAAAGAAAACTTTGCATGGACACACATTTTAATATCCCCTGTAAAACTCATTGCGGGGGATAAAAATTAAGCATGCCCAGTGTTTTTGGTTGTCAAGGCTGACACACATACGAATTAAGAGAATACGGTGAATGAGACTTGCTCGAATGAACTGACGAATTCATGGACACATTTATTGCTATAAACCCTGACATGTAAAGAGGTAATTTTCATGATAATGCAAACAAGAAACTGTTGAGCTGGCAAGTCTATCGATAGACATCAGCACTTGTAAAAAAATTCACCTCTCCACAGCGTTGTGGTGGATAAAGTTATTTTCTGGAACGGAACGGTGGGATCTGGCTTTACACTAGCTGGTCTAGAGACAGAGTGTGATTGTCAAACTGGAAATGACAGAATTCAGCACCCCTGGATGTACCATTTACCTGCATCGTCAACAGGTCCAACTTGTAATTTTGTGAGAAGCATCCCTAAACCATCACTGAACCTCCAACCAAAGGAACATTGGGAAGAATGTTTTTGGGACTATTGGCTGTATTTCTAAATCTCCAGACTCATATTGGATCATCTTTAGCATGCAACATGAACCGACTTTCATCAAACTGGTGCATTTTTCTCCAAGACCTCAGATTCCAGTTTCTTCTTGCTTGACACCACATCAAGCGCCGTCTTTTATGGTCATTTGTCAACAGTGGACGTTTGATGACTTTCGTAAAGTCAATTCAGCAGCTTTTTTTTTCATCCATTTTTTTACAGTCTTTGAACTCAAGCCGCGAATTGGCAGCCATTGACGCTTCAGGACTGTTGCGCTGGATAAAAATGGCAAGCGTCTCACCAGCCGTATAGGTGCCTCGTTTCCACGATATGACAGTCCTTCACTTGACGAGTCTTGGCATGTTTTCTGATTAATCTGCTAATTACTGTATAATGGTTGCCCAATTTCCTTTTGATTGCCTTGAATGACATTCCTGCAGCATGGAGACCAATAATTTGCCATCTTTGCGCTTCTCACAAGCTCCTACTTTTCATCGTAGAACAACCCATTAAATGGTGAAATTGTCATGCATTATTATACTGTATTTGGAAAAAAGCATAGATGTTCATTTGCACGTACATATTTTGTTGTGTTGTGATGCTTGATTTCCATTAGCTTCCTGACCACATATTGTTGATTGATCATTTATTTTATTTTATTTTGAGGGTGCTTAACTTTATTTCTCTGTGTATACATGAAAAAAACCTCCTAAAAGCAACATGTCGTTGCAACTTTCACAGATGAATTAAAAATAAATATTTATCTAATTAGCAATGGGGAACCCCGCTTCACTAATTTAAGGTGGCGTTCAGAATTTCTGTCCCTGAAGTGTTTCTACTTTTAATAATGTCCAATGTCTTGACGAAAATTCACCGAGCTGTCACATGTTTGAGAAGATTGATTCAATTCTAATGTATATATTCTTCAGAAAAATTATTAGATTTCAATCGGTTAACGATTATTTTCATAGAAGATGCATCAATGTTTTCCAGCTTGTCTTGAAGCTGCACATCATATCAAGTTAAAAAAAAGAAGTCAATCAAACATAAAAAAACTGTAAAACTTTTGGTTGCTTTTCTGTTTTATGATCCACGTAAATTATAAACAATGAAATAGTGTCATGTGCATTTGATCAATTGTCTGAAAATTATTTGATACCTTATAGACTGCATACCACCAGATCAAATTTATTCTGGTAAACCCTCATTAAAGGAGGCAAATACAATAAAATCTTGCATAACAAATCAACCTAATAACAAACGTATGAACTGATATATAACAATGATATTTACACAAAATGATGAGATTTAATACTCTTCTCATATATTTAGTAGGCGACATCAACTTTTTTATTTCCATGTTGTAGAAATAACTTCTGCATATTTCTAGCAATCTACATTTAATCTGCATCTGGTTTCACTGGTTATATTTTAACATAATTATAAAGATAAATAAATGTAGATGATGTGGCCATTATTGTTTCAGATTTTATACATCAATCCTTTCAGAGGGTGTTGATAATGGTCTGCGACAGATTTCAAACTGCAGGGTTACTGCATTGAATAAGTTCTAGTCAATAAAATGGTAATAATAAATGCATAGTTATTAGGTTTCCAAGCTCACTTGGAACCCTATTGTAATTGTCAGGTTTATTATTATTATTAATTTTATTATTATTAATATTACTATTAATATTATTATTATTCAGCCGTTTTTTGTTCCAGACCTACAGCTTTCCCCTTTCCCTTTTTTAAGTTTTTAAGTTCCCGTTTTAAAGTTTTTTTCCTTGACTCCTCAATTTGCGCAATGCATAAAGTTTCTGCTCTTAGGTGGCCACAATCAAGGGCAACAACTCTTTAAAAAATGTTGACCAAGTGCCGTAACTCCGAAACTTACTGTCCAATTTTCAACTACTTTATACCATTGGAAAGCCTGTTCAATTTCCAGAAACTTTGTAGTTGACAGTTGACAGTTTGACAGTTTAAATGATAGAAAGATTTTTCTGAACCCTACTCCAAAATCCTTGTTTTTTGTTCGAACTTCCTTAAAAAACCTACAATCTTGTTTCTGAGTTTTTATGACCTGTGTAAATATTAGGCATCTTGGTGATCTATCTTCACCAGGAAGTCGTTGGGTCGGACTAGCAATGCTAGCGAGACAAATAGTTAAGAAGTCCAGACGTTCTAGATATGTGGTGTTGAACTTCTTTAGGATTTCAACTTTGAACTCATCTTCAAAAAGTCTATTTTGGGCACCACAAACACTGTAAAACCCTGGAGTTGTCATGAACGGCCCCAGACTATCCACCGCTGATTTCTTGACAAAGATGTCAACCGCCTTCGTTCGCGGGGCCATGGGCGGGTCGACCTGCCTAGCTCAATGAAAAGTGGTGGTATGATAGATAAAGTTGGAGCATAGCCCTTCTTAAGCAGCCGCTCGATGAAGGGGTCGTTCAGCACGTGCCATTCTTGTGAAAAAAGCTTCAACCAACCCCCAACAGGAACATCCGGTAAAGGAGTATCCGGGGGTTCGGGAGTCATCAATGTTGCCTAGCCATCATTTCTTACCCCCCCGCTTAGGGTTATATTTTTCTCCTTTGTTGACTTGGAATTTTTAAGAAGACCTTCCTTTAGTCCTGTGAGGAGTCATGGGGTTCACAAAAAATCTGCTGCACGTCAGCATGTTTAAAGCATTGGCGAGTTGGACAAGATACCTTCTGTGGCTGGCGTTTCACAGTCGAGCCAACAATCTGTTTCTCGGATTCTTGATAAAGCTAATCCAACACAACTGAAAGCGGACGATATGGCTGACTCAAACAAGGTGTCTATATCTTGAACTAATTTGCTAAAGCTACCAATGGAGGGAGAGTAAGTGATGATCATCAACCAGGAACTTCTCTGCACGAGGTGCATTACTATCAGGGGGTGAGAAGCAGTTGACCAATAAAGCCAATAACATCGGTCTCCAGAATCGCGCTGTAACGGTGGCGAGATCGGGATCTCGATCTCAATACCTCATGGTACTCTCTGTCTCATTTGGAAGTAGACTGCGCTGACTCGGCCTTCGGAGGTGCTGTCGACGACTTGGATTTCGGAACCACTGCCGGTGCTGTGATAACCGAGGTATCAGATTTAGGAGTCGGGTCAGCAGGGGGAAGATCATCGTCTGCCGTACGAATGGGGAAAACTCAAGAGTTAGAGTCAGAGTCTGATTCTTTGGATTTCATGGAACCATGTCCAGAATGGGTATCAGATTCAGGACCGGTGACAGTAAGAACCTCCTCAATGTCTTTTGTCAACTCAGCAACTTTGCACATTTTGTACTTTTCGTCAGATGCACTTCTTGCAAGATCTTTAGTTTAAAGTCCAAATTTAAAGTCAGATAAATGTGCACAGTCAGTACAACTTTGATCTTTTGTACAATCATTAAATCCCAGAATTAATAAGCAATCAGGACATCTGGAATGCGGGTTAACCATGGAAAGCTTATGACCACAATCGGCACATGTTTTCTTGGCCGCAATCTTGGTGTGTCAATCATGTGCAGCCAACTGTCACAACACACAACGTGTCAACACTGGCGATGAAAATTCACTACAAACATCCAATGAAGACTGAATAGCAAACACAGATCTTCCGTAAGATAAGTAGGTGTTCTTTTGAGTTATTTTTGTCGTTAGTAATCCAAATTAGTGAAGATTTTGCGAGAGCGTAGAATTTGACGTGCTTACTGTACAGCGAATCAATAAACAGGGACATATTGTAATGAAGGGCAGGCAATCGTGAAGGAGTCACCTGGTGGCAAGCAAGTATATTTTAATTACGATTTAGGTAAATTAATAGTTTTATCTAGAACAATAAACAGGAACAAGTTGTTCGTAGTGTAATCAAATAAAACACATATTTTATAAACTGCTTAAACCTTATCCAGCAGAATTTACAATGCAAACATTTTCACAGATAGTATTTTCAGGGTGACTACATGAACTGGGCGGATGTCAGACAACATGGAATACTTTATTATTATTCTTATATTTGTGCCAAAAGATTAAAATAAAAATAAACACTTTTTTCAATTTTTGTGCTTAAAAAGAAAGAACAAAAATAATTTTTTCGGATAAAATTATAATTTATAC
The DNA here is from genome assembly GCA_032361085.1 of Calliostoma canaliculatum. Lineage (NCBI taxonomy): Eukaryota > Metazoa > Mollusca > Gastropoda > Trochida > Calliostomatidae > Calliostoma > Calliostoma canaliculatum. Next base: position 12,028 of record JAULCD010000021.1, on the reverse strand, counting down.
TGAGCCTGATTCATACAGATGGTCATTCCTTCAAACTAATCAGTAGAGAGGTGTGAGAGGGTAATCTTGACTCTGGGTAACTAAAGTAACAAAATATAACCCAAACTGGCAACCATAGTATTACCTGCGTATGCGCAACCCCAACCGCCACGCTACTTCCAGCAGGCCATCTTGATACTCACTGTTCTCCAAGATACAAAACAGCAGTTACTGTGTTAACATGGAGGTCGGTTGTATGGGATAATTCATGTATGCACACATATAGCAATGATAATTGGCTAAATAAGGTGTGTATTCATAGAGTAAACACATTATTTACTCAATTATCTTTGCTGTTTATGTACATACCTTTTTCCTATTGCCATCATTATGCTTGATAATGGTTTAAGGAACTATACCGAAACGTAAATAAGAAGTATGTAATTCATAAGCAGTTTTCTCATCATTATACTATACCACTTCTAAAATGCCAGTCAAACAAACTAAGAAACTGTGTGTTGAATTAATGCCTTCATGTTGTAAATGAGACGTTTCGTGTGTGAATCTTTTTTCAGCATCAGGAACATCAGGGAGTTAAAGCTGGGTGAAAACCCTGATCCTGTATCTTGTGTACTTCCAGAAGAGCCCAATATCTAAAAAAATGAGCAATTTGTCACTTAGATAAATTTGGAACGATAGGGATCAAGGCAACTGAGGCCTCCCTGGCGTCTAAAGATGACGGCAGAAAATACAGCTCTCCCTCATCCAGCCAAGCTGCTGAGGGATCTAAAGCACCATCTGAGGAACCCAGAGGAAAAAGGCTGGCAAGAGATGCTAGTACCTCGGAATCCGAGAGGATGTATTTTAGTTATACTTATCGCAGTGCAAAGTACCAGTTTGATGAGTGATTGAGGGGTAACGTCGGTGTTAACTGCTGGGCATGAACTGACACCTTGAATTGGCAAGAGTAGCCGACAGGTACTGGTGTGCGCTGACCTTGCTGGGTTAGGGTACACCCACGTCACCTTGTGGCCAGAGGTATGCCAACCAGGACTTGCTGGGTGGCATCATGGTGCTGGGGTACGCTGTAGCACCACTCTGCGCTTGCAAGCCTGCACATAGCCGTAATTGCCAACAGTTGGTCAGTCATCTTGGCAAAAAGTGGCATCATATCAGCCTGGTGATGCTGCGCCTGACTTGCTACCAGAGCCCCTTGCTAGAGACGAATTGGGCAACCCTGTAGATATAGAAGGGTTTGTTCCATCAAGTAGGAAATACCTTTTGTTTACGCCCATAACCAGGGTCAAGATTATCCCCTCTGCCTCTCTTTTGATCAGGTTAAAGAAATTGGCAATCTGTATAAAACAGGCTGGATACAAAAATACTGTAATCAGTGCCAATTTTTAAGTCATTTGATTTTAATTAATAAACAATTTTGACTTTGTAAATAACAACTTTATTTGGTGACACCTTCTTAAAAACAATAAATCTGGTTAAATTTACCGGTGGTCAATTATTATAATAATCTGCACACTCAAGTACCATTTCCCATTATCTTTGCTGCCTGTATTTAGGAAAAAAAACTAAAGTTTACAATTTAGGTAGGTTAACATAGATTCAATACACTTCTTTGAAACTGAACTTGTTAGCGTAAGGTTTCAAATGTAAAACTTAAAAGTATTAAATCTGCATTAACTAGCTCTGAATTAAAAACAGTACGTTTATCTCCATTCTACCATGACACAGCATGTGTTTTATTAACTCTTTGCAAGGGCAAATCCACACTGGTGACGCAGGCAATGGACTTACTCAATATGCTAAAAGGAGTGACAGGTAAGGCAACTATAAGGGCTGCAAATGGTGAATTTCATAGCGTAATATAAGGACTTTTTTTGTTGTTCATTTTTCACTTATTGAAAGTTACCAGATATTGTATACTTTTCTCATTGCGCATTGAGTGAGTTTGGGGTTGAACATAATTTTCAACAGTATTTCAGTTATGTAGCAGCAGTCAGATCTTCGGCCGGGGATAAAGGAATAGTTGAGTAATAGGTTTTATGTAATTTTTAAAAAAGCCTTCCCTGTAACTATTTGAACTTGTGCTATTGGACTCTATTGTTGTGTGATAGTTAGGAGCGTGATATGATTGTATTAGAAGAACATAGTGTCCTAGTCAAACCGAATGAGCCTCCAAATTGATGGTTGGTTTTGATACTTTATTGCAAGGTAATGTGGTTCATTTATTTAGAGGTGGTTTAACATAAATTTACTATTCTCACTGACTAATCAGGATCAATTATATATCTGAATCATGGTAGAGTTAGGGTATTCACTATTGTTACTGATAACACAAGTCAATCAATCGTTAATTCTACCACATTTGTCCAATATCTGCCTTTAAAGACACCATACTTTGACTAAGTTTGTCTGTTTCTCCCCTAAAGGTATCTGTAAATTAAAATATCCCCTCTACTAATTAGTGCCTAGCTGTGTAAATTCTGCCACATGGGGTAAAAAGCTGAAACATCTGTAAATTACATGGTTACGGTTAGTTATTTGGAAACAAAGCAAGACCATATAAAAAGTTACAGAAAATCCTTTGCTTTGTACTAGATGTGTTTTGTGTATTCTCCAAGCAAACATGCTAACAATCTGAGTGTTCAGCTTGGTGGCCAGTGGTCAAGTCATGTGGGTTAAGTGACACTGACACTTCTTGCTGACCATGCATGGAATGGAATAGCTTGCAGCGCTCACATGGTTATAATTGTTAGTACACATAAGTGTTAGAACTTGTGTTGCTAATGTGCATCATCTTGCGTTATCAAAGTCTTAAAAAACATCATTTGTTTCAGAGTCATCACACTATTTGAACTTTAAAACACATTATCAATATTTTTAATTGTTAATTTTAGTGAATTATAACATAACAAAAACAATAACTAGTGTCTGAAAGTTTTGAGGTAAACTTTTAGGCCACCTGAACTATACAACTGTCCACCTGAACTATACAACTGTCCACCTGAACTATACAACTGTCCACCTGAAATCTCTGATAACTGGAAATTAAAACACCTTCATGAAAACAAGAGTCATCAGAAGATGACATACCCATCCCCCTCCCCCCACCTGCAAAATTTTGATACGGTTTAAGACTGTCTACATAGAAACATCCACCCACCCACATTTTCTTATAGAAAATTCCTAAAGCAACAAAAGGAACCAATAGAGCACCTTTTTTTATATAGTTGTAAAGTTACTTTGGAAGATGTTTATTGATAAATAACATTTTAAAAATATAAATATAACAATTTCTTAACTGTCAAAAGGCACTACTTCAGCACTTGTTGGATATATCTGTAAAGTTTCATTGAAAGATATAAAGTGTTTTTTTTGTTCTATTCAGAAACAAAGGCACCTTTTAAAGACCATGGAAACTGAGAAACTTAAAAGGCACCATTTTAGCACCGAAATAACATATTTGTAAAGTTTCAGTAAAAAATATTGAACGGTTCAGCTCAGAAAACGAAAAGAAACCTCTTTTTGAGACAAAGTCCAAACAGTTTCTTTGAGACAGAGAACAATACAAATCATCAAACTCATTAAAAAAGTTTGAACAGTTTTTTAGTTCTGCTCTGGAACAGAAATGCATTCCTGTTTGAAACAAATTTTAAAATGTATCCATGGAAGCTAAGAATTCCCACAGCCCTTCTGCTTGTGTCTGTACTCCTGCATGAGACAAGGATACGTTGGACGGTAACCTTGTACCTGAGAGAGGTACACTGTAGCATATGCCAGCCCTTCTGCTTGTGTCTGTACTCCTGCATCAGACAAGGATACGTTGGACAGTAACCTTGTACCTGAGAGGGGTACAACGTAGCATAGGCCAGCCCTTCTGCTTGTGTCTGTACTCTTGCATCAGACATAAAGGCTGCACTTACCAACAGCTGGTCGGACAATTAGCAAAAACAGACTGCGTTAGCCTGAGAGAGCGGCACCGGTCCTAGAACCTATTTCCTACTTAGGAGCGGTAAAGGGGGGCACTCCGCAACACTGTATAAAAGAGAGGGGTCCTACATTCTACTTGTACTTGAAGAAAGTTAGGGACAAACCCTGCACCTACTAGTCTTCAAGCCATTATTCTACTTCTAAACTTTAAAGCCATATTAATTATGCAATTGCTCTTCAACTGGCATATAGTGAGTGATTTGTTGTTTCACATCGCTTGGGCAATTTTACAGTCATTAGCGACAACAGCCGTCATATAAGGCAATCATAAATTAATCATATATTCTGAAGGAATGTCAATTATAATATTCTCAACATGTTCTTTCATTTTTAGAAAGAGTTTTACACAATAAAATTCATAAAAATATGATACAGTGACTCCAGGTGGACAGTCATGTAAATAGATGTAAAAACAAGTACAGTTAAATATAAAAGATAGTTTAGTTTCAATCACCATACAACTTCATTAATGCAAGTTTAAGGCTGTTAGTAATAAAAAGTTAGAACAAAAAAATCATTCAAGGTTAGGATATTATTAGAATTTCAAAAATAATTTAGTTTTTGTTTTAAAAAAAAGAAAATGCGGTTTTATACTTGGCTCAACTCATACAAAATGCTCAACACCTTGTAGCCAATCCTTTTGAGATTAGATCGCAAAGCATTTCTCATCTTCCATTGTTTATCTAAATAAACACTTATAAATGAAAGCATTCTGTCCCAGATATTCACACTCTTCGCCATGTGATACAATGCCAACTTATATCTTGGTCTCCCATAAAGAGTACAATTTTGTACACATTTAAGGCGGATAGGTAGCATTTTGTGTACAAATCAATGTGAGTATAAAACAACGTTTCTATCTAATGAAACACGTTTTCACTTTCCTTGACTCAAACCTATTATATTTATAAACGATGGGTGTAAGAAAACAACAATGTCTCAAAAACAACCCCTTGTGTCAGCACTCCTTTAACTCTTATTCTATTTGATAGAGATGGAAAGTATGTGAAGGGAATCCCAAAACCCCTGGGCTTGAACCTTTTATGTTGAGTCTTAAACCTTTTTAGAATGGAACCTATTCCTTCACTAAAACAAGTGGCACTATTTTTCTGTGGAGATGTCTCGAAAGTAATAGTTGGTAAAGGCTGATAAAGAACGCCAGAAGTATCCTTCCATACTGGCTGACAATGTTGAGGCCACTGCTCAACCTGACTGGGTTGCGAAGAGGTGGCAGGCATCCCCTACATTTTATAGGCTCTCAATAGTATAGTACCAAGCCAAAAGAAAATCAGGGTCGAAGAATTCTTTGTCACTGTTCTGGATTAAAATAGTGAAGGCACACTTGAAATTTCACCTATGCTCTTAGTTTTTTACAAGTATATACATAGTGCACAAACAGGACACAGGAATGGATCTTTCAGGTCCAAGGACAGAAAAAAGTGCATGAATGTGGAAAAGGCGGTCATTTTAGCTTGCAAGTTAAATTTTCGCTAAGATTAATCAGGATAGGTGAAATGAGCGCAATGAACTCTGCCAATACTTGAAACACTTATCTAAAACACCCTGGTTGCAGCAGCCACTGCAACTGAGAAAAAGCATCATCTGATATAGAAATTGAAAGATATAGTTTCATTGGTGAAATGAACTGTTTTCAAGTCTTAAGCAATAGAATGGAACTTAACCCTTACTGTGCGGGTCACAGATACATCCGGGATTCAGACGACGCAATTGTTTGACTCAGGATTTATTGGCCCCAAGAACCTAAAATTGGTATTCCCTGAGGCGCGCACCTGAGGAATTTTCGCAAAAATATGGTCTTTTCAGTGGCACATTACACGTATTGCCGGAATGATTATCAATCAAATAACTGGTGAAATCGAGGGAAAAATGGTTAAACATCCAACTGATGGCAAATTTCGAGAAATTCTGGGCAATTGTCATTGATTTTTAGCGCTTTCTACGTGACGAATGCCGATTAAATCGTAATAATCAACTGGACTAAATGTCAGAAACATGTTTCCACACAACACTGTAAATGTAATATAATATTCGTTTTTATACTCTGCCATAAGTCACAAACATTACAACAAAGTATTTTTTTTATCCAATGACACATTTATCGAAAGCAATTACTAAAAATTTCTCACCCTATAAAAGACGAGTAAAACACAAATTTATCTTAAATTTTTCCCAATATTTCAATATAGTCGGCTGCCATTTGTACACAATATACAGCGACGTCACACATAAATACACAGAGTGGAACTCCGGGGATATCTCATGCGATATGCGTTTGTGAACATGATATATATATACTGGCGACATTTCTTGTTCAGAACTTTATTACAAACATAAAACTACCAATTTTTTTTATATAAACAAAAAATCTAATACAAATGTAAGAAACAAACTAATTCTTTGAATGTATGAAAGAATAAATTTTTTAAATTTGTTTTAGGAAGAGAAATATAAAAACAATGCAATTAAAAATATGTATTGCAAAAAAGTCATCTTTCCAACATTATCAAAGACAGACATTTTTCATTACGAGTCAATTTAAAAAAAAAAAAAATTATTTGACAAGCTGACCTATTTGCGATGCGCCACTGCATAGGACACTCTCAAAAGAATTGCGCACAGTAAGGGTTGGAAACCTCCCATGATGAAGGCAGCTTTTGTTGTTGCAGCACTCTTGTGGGGCTTCCCAAGTTGAAGCAGGAACCATAGCACCCGCGACAGCCAGGATGTTTGAGGATCAACCCGTAGCTTTGATTGCACAGGAAGGCAAAGTTTTGGCTCTCCAGTATATTGTAGAAATAGAAACTATACTATCGATTTTGCCTGATGAAGATTAAGGATAAAAGTATAATGGGAGGATGGCGTATGCATCTAGGTTTTTCAATGATATTGAAAGTGCGTTGTGTTCTCAAGTCAAACAGTCCATGATTGGAGACACAAACAGTGGATGCGTGATGTTATTGCTTGTGGCAAACAAGTCAACCACCAGCTCCCGCAGCCTAGACATTACAAAAAGAAAAGGATACAGATCCTACTCTGTCAAGAGTCTACCGAGGCGAACAGGGTGCTTTGAATTGTGGGAATTTACATGGACAAACAATAGAGGACTAGAGCTGCTTTGTGATCTCTGTTCAAAAAGAATCAGCTGTAATGTGTGAAGCATTTTGTAAGAGTTACGGCAAGTAAAACAATGAATTAACAAAATTGTTTTAATGATAACAAAATATGTCAGTCAGGCATTTTACAGGAAAAATGTGTTTTTCAGAGTAAAAACAATGTTTTATTTAGCTTATTTTAAGATGTACAAATGCTCATACTTACCTGTTTAGCTATTTAACGTAAGTTGAATGGAAACGCAAAATCCCTAGTGGCCAATTACCTCCCCCTTCTAAGTTACTAATCTTTCTGCAGCTAAAACAACACATAGTAGGGAAAATGTAAAAAGCATTGTCGAGTGGGGTGGATGGGGGGGAATAAATGTTTACCGACAGACTTTACCCACATTCGTAAAGAATAAAACAATAGAGAAAAATAGAGAATTGATGTATAATCATACAACATGGTCAACCGACCAGGTATGTAGACAGGTAGAGAATTGATGTATAATCATACAACATGGTCAACCGACCAGGTATGTAGACAGGTAGAGAATTGATGTGTAATCATACAACATGGTCAACTGAAAAGGTACGTGGGCAGGTAGAGAATTGATGTGTAATCGTACATACAAAATGTCAACGTCAAAACTTGCAGAGAATGACGAGAATATTGTATGTGCAGTATACCAAGGTTTAATCACAGATTTGTAACAGAGATAGATAAACAATGTTGAACATTCGTAAAAAAAAAGTGTTAGTAGAAGGCTCTTCTCTTGTGACAAACTTCAAAGAGACTGTATCTTGCGAATCGCTACAGGACAAAGTGACCTCCTGCATGACCTCGACCTTGGCTTTTCAGTCGCATACAAACAAGATATTGTATTGAAATATATATTGCATAGATATTGCAGAGAAAAACCCTCGAGATGTTTGAAAGACTAAAGGTATACAAGGAGGTGTAGCAGAGGACGGGTCGAAACCTTGCAAAGGTGGAGAAGAAAACCCCACTTGTTATCAAACAGACGACAGGTTCTGACACGATGAGTTAAAGAAACAAATGCTGCCGCCTTAATTGAACAGAGAGGCGTTGAACAAACTCAGGCATTCTGTATTCTTGTGGAGGCTTTTGCCGTGTGTGGGAGATGGCTCATACAGTCGAGACAGGGAATAGGCCCCAGACAAGCATGTGCACTGCATCGATTGGATCAAAGAACTTGATTGTCAGGTCGCGAAGGGCTGAGGACTGGGTCAATCCTTGCTGGTTGATGTAGTGGATGATTGACGTGTTGTCTGACTGTATCAACCAACTGTCGTGGAGACATAGATTACTGCCTCAAACTCGAAGCAGTTGACATGTCAACCTATAGCCTAGATAAACCATAGTGAATGTGTCTGGTTAGTCAAAAAACGTTGCATTAAAGTGTTACATTGTAAATGAGGCCATTGGTCAACATGAATTACGTCGATATGCCGCAACTACAAGAAGCTGTTGACTCTCCAATGTAGATTTGTCAATGACAGCAGAAATGTAACCATCAAGCTGACAAAAAAATCTAAAGCACACAAATATAAAGAACATAAAAGTTGTGCAAAAAGTTTAAAGGAAGCAAGAAATCCCTGTTGACAAAATAAATTCAGCTGAGCGTAGATATAGCTGGAGTGGTTGATGGAATCGAACATCCATTTATGCACACATGTAAGAGGAGAAATGCCATTTGGTCATTCTTGGAGATGACTGCTCATCTTCGAACTTAGAAAGACACTCTGTGGGGGTGATGATTATTGTCAATGGCAATAGTTGGTGACGTGCAGCAGCATCCACAACTTCCAGTACTAGTCGTCTGTAATAAAAGATGTCATCTTTGGAAAAAACAATGCATACTTTAGTGAATTAGGGTTTAATGCCGTTTTTAACAATTTTTCAGTTATATCGCGGCGATCAGATTTACAGCAGGGGAACACTTAGTGTGGGTCTGTGAAACCTGCGAGTCTTAGCTGGTACTGACGAACCAAGGGTGATGCAAGCATTGCACCCTATCTTCACAGCCTTATAACTCTTCTCCACTACTGAGAGTGATGCCAGGCTACAGAGACATGTCTGAACTATGCATCATCACTCCTTAATGTCCCTAAAATAAGGTCACAAGTACTATAAAATAATCTACCGGTAAAGAAATTAATCTTTAGTCTAGGTAGTTTAATTGAGTCATCAGAAGATGACATATTTCTAAGCAGACACTTTAACCACTACACCACAGAGTCTGGTGGAGAAAGAGAAGTATCACCACAGAGTCTGGTGGAGGAAGAGAAGTATCACCACAGAGTCTGGTGGAGGAAGAGAAGTATCCTCAATCTTAAAACACTGCAAGGATCAATAAAATTGTATAACCAGGCAAAGACCTCCATGTTTCAGGGATGTCGAGAAGGGCTGTCTTCTTTGTCGTAGTACCAGCATAATCTGTGTCCGTTGATGGGATAACAGCCACAGAAAGATGTAGAAGTCGTGATGGTGACTCAACACATGGCAAGGATAATACTAGGAAGATGTTTAAAAAACAGTCCCCAACTTACCAAAGTAACAAGTATTTACATAGTCAGAAATGTAAAAAAAACTTACAATTCCTAGATACATATTCACCATGAGGCCAAAAATACATGAGCTCTACTTCCACACGTCCATACGGTAAGGCGCAGGAAAAATTGGTATCTAGGTTTTTTTATTTACACTTGTTTGCATTTAACTTTCGATAAGTAGCTTTTCAGGTAAGTGTAAGCATTTGTACGACTGAATATAAGCTAAAACACTGTATTTAAAAGGGCCTCAGGTCCCGAAGCTCACAGACACAAAGTCATCCAAATTGCTGACTCCATGCGAACATTTAGCAATATTGGTGTGCGACATGTTGAATTTTCTCATTTCTATACCAGCAACAATACTGCTTCAGTTATGTCTGTCATCAATAACATGCATCTTTTATTTACTAAATGTTAACCACACATTTGTTTTCTTTGGAGGTCACTCGCGTTGGTTGTTTACAACTCAGGATATATCGGAAAATTATTATACTCAAAGTTCAAAATATTTAAATGTGCTTTGGACATCAACCATGAGGGAACAAACACATTTGTTTGGTTGAAAATTTGGTCATATTAAAGAATTATGAAATATTCAGAATTATTTTGGGGGGTTCATTTTTATTTTAAAACTCCCCAAAATTTTGGGTCAATTGAATGATAAAATAGTAAAATTTAATATTGATATGAATTTTTCGTGTAATATTATAATTCATACTTACCTGAATCATACACTTTGGAATTTAGCTCTATGATTAATCGTGAGAGGGAAGGTGTGAAAATTTGAACTGGATACTAAACTTTAGTGCGCACCATATATATATATATATACCCTTCTCATAAGCATAATTCACTTGATGAAAGAGCATGCATATGCCCTAAAACGTTATAAACTTATAAACCAGAAGTTGACATAAAAAAATTCCTGAACTATGTAGTGAGTGAATGAGTTAGGGTTTAATGCCATTTTCAACAAGTTTTCAGTTTTATCGCGGGGATCAGTTTTTACAGCAGGGAAACACCTAGTGTGTGTCTGTGAAATCTGCGAGTCTTGGCTGGTACTGACGAACCAAGGGTGATGCAAGCATTGCACCCTATCCTCACAGCCGTGTGGAACTGTTCTCCACTGCTGAGAGTGATGCCAAGCTACCGCAATTTTTTATATGCATGTGTATGAGTGTCTGCTTGTACCAAATCGGGTATTTCACTAATTTTTAACATGCTAGCTCACGGAGATAAGTCTGAACTATGTACTATCACCTCTAAATGTCTGTAAATAAAGGTCACAAGTACTATAAAATAACCCTAAGAAAATAGTCTTTAGTCTAGGTAGTTTATTTGAAAAAGCTTACATATTTCCCCGGCCCCTGCAAAGTTCTGATAAGGAATGTCTTCAAAGAAAGCAAAAAAACCAAAAATTCATAATGCGACAAAAGGAACCACAAGAGCACTTGTTTGATATATTTGTAAGGTTTCAATAAAAAATATTTATTTATTAGCTGTTTTCAAGTTCTGTTTCGAAAATAAAATCCACTCCTTTTAAACTGTTTCTATTGAAACCAACCAAACTAAAAATATCAAAATTTCTTAACTGTCAAAAGGCTCTACTTTAGCACTGTTTAATATATCTGTAAAGTTTAATTCAAATATATTAACAGATTTTTGAGTTCTCCCTGGAAACAAAATTCTCCAGTTTTTTTAAACAGTTTCCATGGAAACGGGGAAGAAAAAAGAAGCAAAATCACCACTTCAGCACCAATTTTGATTAAAATACTTAATGGTTTTAAAGATAAGCTCCGGAAATGTAATGCACCCGTAATGAAGATGTTCACAGACAAAAAATCAACACAGACAAACAGTCCATAACATGAGCCCACTGGACCTTCAGTCAGGTCAGCTGACAATAATACAAATTTAACTTTCAGATGAAAGTTTGTTACTGAAATATCCACACCTTGTATGTTTATGATAGTGGCCAGATGACTGCTAGGTTGACCTACCTCTTGCAACAAATCTTGAGCTGCTATTGCTTTGAGGACATTTTTCTTGCTGGTCTCTTGCACTTCGCCACCCAAAAGAAACTCATCAAGCATGAAGTAGGCTTTCTCAAAGTTGAAAATAATATCTAGTTCACACACCTGAAACAAAAACATTTAAAGTGAAGCTAAATTAATCATGACAATAAATTAAAAACAAGAAGACAGAGTCATCAATATCCCGCACAATGGTAAAATATGAATGCATAGTTTTGTTAAAGTTCTGCTCCTGAAACCCCTTTTTTAACCCTTTCACCACCGCAGACCTGAAAACTGGTCCAGAAAATCGTAGTCCTTTCACCACCGTAGACCTGAAAA
>JAULCD010000020.1:0-26782 GCA_032361085.1 Calliostoma canaliculatum | reverse complement strand
TATTCAGCGGTTTTCCCTTGGTTTGATGAGATTTCCTACGGAAATCTCATCAAACCAATGAAAAACCGCTGAATAATGTCTATACATTTTTTCTAGTGCTATTTGTAAAGAAAACAACAACTAACAGAAATCAAGATTAAATTGACCTCTCAAAAACATTTCATTACAAAATTTCCCTTCATGTAACTGGTAATATTGTTTCTATATTTCTTAAGAAAGTAAATGTACCAAAAAAATATAACTATCGAAACTATCGATAGTTAGACCAACTATCGCTAATAGTATTAATAGTTTCAATTTGCAATCAATAATGTACTACCAGGACAAGCAGTCCAATCAATCGATAGTTCTATTTATCGTTACACCTCTAGTTTTAACGGTAACATTATTTACCCTTGACATAGTCTTCATGACAGCTCGACAAGGGAGTGACTCATTGTCGTTATCATCAAATTAGTTTGTCGAGAATCTTTGGCACATAAACATACGACCTGTTTTTGTTTTGTTTGTTTGCTCTGTTTTTTGTTCTTTTTTTAATGGGGGTTATTATTGCGTGTAACATGTGTGTACCATGAATGTAGTGAATGCTCTATTTTGATTGGTTAATTAATCCAATCAGAGACCGTATAATTTCGCCATACCGTCTCTGTTTACTGCGCGCAAAGATACAGTGAACTACGGAAATGCACTATTTTTGTTGAACATTGAAGATGACCGACAATATATCTGTATAGTTTTAGTGTTTTACTGCTTGGTCTTGTTCCTGCAAAATAAATGAAGATAATGCAAAAACACTTTTTACAAGTATAAAATTTACGTATATGATGTGTACATTTAACATACGGATTAAAACTTGTTAGCAGAGATTTATTTTCCCGGTATCCTGTGTTGTTGAACGTCAACTGTCACCCATCGATATTGTTTAACCCTGTCGTCTTGATTTAATATAAACTAAGGCAGGACTTGATCATAAAAACATATTAAATACAGCCTTCAACGCGTTTCACATTGACTCCCAAACGTCAACATCGTTTGAGAACAACGTCACTAACAAGATGACGTGGAAATTCCAAAAACGCACGCCATTTTTTTCTGCCCCGACCTCGATCAGCTGTCACGTCAGTGGGGTGAAGGTTGTATAGATTGTTCTATTTTACAACGGGTGGCAAGTTGGCCTTACTTTTTGAAGAAGAAAAACAACTTGTTGGAACTTTAAAGTGTCCAAAATGATTCTGTTGTATAGTTTAATAAAACTGAGTTAAAACCATGAGTTTCTTTGGTTTTTATTGGACATTTTATGGCATAATCAAAGTTTCCGAACCTTTGCCCAACACCCCCCAAAATGGGCGCTTCCATTTCTTGTGGAATGTCGTTCAAGTTGCTGACGTCATGACCGCATTGTGCCCCGTCACGTACGCGCAACGAAAGAGTTCTTTTTAAAATACTCCAAATATTATTCATGGTAGAATGGAGATAAACCTACTGTGTTGGAAAATCAGAGGCAGTATAACGTAGTTATACTTGCTCTAAATTTTACATTTAAACCTCACGCTAACGCGTTTGGTTTTAAATGAAATTTAGATTTAGTATAATTACGTTATACTGCCTCTGATTTTCCAACACAGTAGGTTTATCTCCTAAATATCTAAACTTAGTTAAAAATCTAAGAGTAAGAACTATGCTATCTGCTTATTACAGTGTTAAAGTATGCTTAGGACGGTAGTTTGATACCTGATTACACGATATACGGTAAGTGTCGCACAAAATAGAAATGTATATATCCATAATAATATAAGCTATCTGTGTTTTTTATATATATTCCTAACTGTAATATTGTCAAAAATATTTTTAAGGGAATTCATATAATTCCAATTAATTTTATACACTCCAATGGATATTTACATGTTTTATATTATTTCCCTGTTTTGTGTATGATTCTGTATGATTTGTCGGACACTCGTAATTAAGGGATAACACACAATCTCAAATATTCAAAGTGGTTGTCAAACGAACATCTACAGATGACAATTGTTATAAAGTAGAATATAAAAAGGCTTTGGTGGTATTTTTTAAAAATTGATCATTTAGATATAACCAATCATCTAACATTGAATGAGCGATTAGAAAAGTATCTTATTTCAATAATCAGTGTTCACATAATTTAACATTTACGCTAGGATCCCAACGTAGTTATAAACTATATTAATGTGCTTAGATAAATCATATGTTTGGTACAGCTGTTATGATAACATAATTTTTAATATAAAAACCAGACTTTTGAGTTAAATCAATATCCTATTCTAGACTGTAAACAGTAGCAGTGCAGACTTAAATGTATTTGAAATAGCTTTATCATATGTAAAATTAGCAGTACTCAGTTTGAGTTATTTTCTATTTAAAGTTCACTTTGTTTAAATACATTGTAATTAACATCCTGTCTTAATCATTCTGAATGTTGAAATGAAATATTTAAACTGTATTCTCAAGTGTAAAGTGTATCAGTATTAGTACAATACAATGTCTAATGGTTGATTATTCAATGCGGGAAACACGTAGGTAAATGCAATAATGCCATATTGTGTTTAACTATATTAGACCAAATAAGGGACACTGTAAGATATGGAAAATGTAATCGCAATTCGCCTTTGAAGTAATGTATCATTGTTACTCTTAGTTGTATCTATCTATTTTGGAAAGTGAACTGTTCAGTAAGTAACTATTGTCAACAACCGATTTCATTATACAAAATACTGAAGATTTAATAGTGAATATTTGCTTCTAAAATAATGTAACTTTGTCATTCTTTGTTTTAGTTTAAAAAGGAAATTAAGTAAACTATTATCGGAGCTCTTCTTAATTATACATTGGTAAATTAAATATTTAAAATTATATTACAATAATGCAATATGGATAGGTTTGTATTTAAAGTAATTATACAGTATATGACAAAATCTATTTTTAATTGTTGTTTATTTATTGTCAGTTATGTGAACTGAAGTTTGTTTATTTACTGTCAGTTATGTTAACTGAAGTTAGGTATCTGTATGAGTTATTTGTATCAGCGTTATTGTGTACGTTTTGATTGTAATGAATTGTGTTTATGTTTTTGTCTTATTAAATCTTAATTAATAAAACGAGCCCCCGGGGTACATTCCCCAAATGTGCGTCTTGGTCACGATTCAGTTGTTTACAAACCCACAACAGACAACTGCATCAGGTGGTGGATTAAAGACCTAGATAACAGGTGCCACACCTCTGAATTACAAGCAGAAGCTGCGAGGGCAGGGGCCAAGGTCGAATCTGACCATTCTGCTAAGGGACGAACAGTCAACCTTTCTACAAGTCAGCTCGGTCCTAACTGCACCGCAACCAGCACCGGCCTCTACATTACAAGCAACAACATCAGTGTCCTCATTATGAGCATCCTCAACATCAACATCCTCAACATCAGCGTCCTCATCATCAGCACCAAACACCTTGAAGTCAAATTACAAGCATTCACTGGCGAAGAAGATGCAG
Organism: Calliostoma canaliculatum; assembly: GCA_032361085.1. NCBI lineage: Eukaryota > Metazoa > Mollusca > Gastropoda > Trochida > Calliostomatidae > Calliostoma > Calliostoma canaliculatum. The sequence continues at coordinate 23,263 of JAULCD010000020.1, read as the reverse complement.
AATCCTAGTGGATAGCAGAAGGCCGAAATAATTCCCCTCGCCTGGAAGCGGCATTTAAAACCAGGTTTGCCCAAACAAAAAATAGTTGATATGTCTCTCCTGCAGATGACTCAAGGCCAGCAGGAATTAATACCAGCCTTTACCACCAGAGTCAAGACGGCATCGAGGTCAAGACAACCACCCACATCCATCATTGTCAGTGTAGCAGTTAATGGCCTCAGACCTCATCTTAAACAGTGGGTCTACAACAAGGAACCCACAACTTTAGAAGGGGTTTGTCACCATGCTGAGTTGGCCGAAGCAACCCAGGCTGGAAAGAAGACGGAAAATGTGGCGGCCTTAAAAGTGGACCACCTGGTAGACTTGGTCACAACCATGATGGCCAGACTGGAACCAGTGGTAAATGTTGCACAACCTGGCACCACAGCCGCGACTCAGCCCCAACACAGGCAGAGGCTGCACTACCAGAGAGCCTTCTAGTCTCCTCATCACCAGCCAGTTTCAGCGCCAATCCACCCTGCATACAACAACCAGCAGCTGTTCCAGATGGCACCTCAACATCCCGCTCCATACAAGCACCACTATCAGCAGCGTCCTGCAACATTCAGGCATACAACATACAGATCACCATGTCAAGGTTGTGGCAAGTACTGCCCAGACTTGCATGTCCGCATTTTTACACTGTAAGTTCATTCTGCAACACAGTAGGTCACATTGCACGCGTTTAAAGAAGCAGGCACGTTTCTCAGAACAGTTACCAAAGACAATAGGGACGCATACCTGATTCTCAGGGCTCAATGGTCAGGCAAGCAGAATCCTCAGTCTCATTTGTGGCTCCCTTAACACTGTTCTTGTTAAGGTGAAGCCAGCAAAGACACTAGCTCTCATTGATACAGGCGCCTCTGTATCCTGTGTCAATATGAGCTTTGTACAAAAAACAGGTTACACATTAGAAAATCTAAAGCGAACAATTTTATCTTCTATCATAGGGGTAGGAGGAGAAAGGCATGAGGTTTTAGGTTCTATCTCTCTTGATCTCTCTTTCTAATGTCTTTAAAAATCTTCATCATTCACTAATCCTGGGGATGGATTTTCATGAATTAAACAGGGCCACTGTCTCCCTGGAACGAAAATGTTTAATAATTCAAGAAGGTCTCATCTCTGTCCCTCTAGTAGAAACCGCAGGCTATGCAAGGTTTAAGCAGCTTTTGATGTTATAGAGCAGTGTTTTGTTACTAATTACTATTATAAGCAATTGAAGAGCACGTAAAATATAATAAGCAGGACAGGACTAACTCTAATGCTAAAAATAGATCAGGTAATTCCCTGATGATGATGAATCAATACAGATCAAGAAACAAAGAGAAACTTCTAGACTGTAACTGGGAGTATAAATACAGGGCGTTTTGCTCATTTGGGACAAAATTTTTAGAACCTTTTTCAGAGCATGTTCAGGGCATCTTCAGAACAATTCAGAGCATTTCAGAACATTTCAGAACATTTGTGGACACATTTCAAGACAAGCGATTACTTCAACATTCCTGTGCCTGTTACGGATTTTCCTGAAATTTTGACTACACTTGACAACAGTGGCTACTGGGTGAATATATTTTATGATCACTTTCTCTGTATTTAGATATTATTATCTTACCACTGTCAAATCACTTTTTATTGCTATTTTATATTGCATCACCACTCTATTTTGTACTGCCATTGTAATTTACGTGCATTAGCTTGTATCTATTTCTAAACCTAGTGATTATTGTAAAACATTTGTTGATTACATAATATTTCTTTGGTGTCTGTTGGTTTCACACTTAAATCTGTTGCGAACAGATTTCTGAACTAACAATTCAATTTGGGAATCAACATGTAACAATAGATCTCCTAGTACATGTTTCTAGGCACCAGGTGTCATTCTTCTCTTAGAACCTGTCACCGAACTAACCAAAACGAAACTCCAAGGTGGTCGATGTTTGGTTACAAATTCCAAAAAGGCAGTCTACTTTCGACTTCTAAACCCAGGCAGTACAGAAGTTGACCTTAATACAAAACGTGTATTAGTAATTGCATCTGAAGAAGACACTGCTAGCATTCATATTATACCTGAATTCCCTGATTCTAAACCTACCCCTCAGGTCAAGCATAGTTTAAGCTCTCACATGTAGAAACCTCCTCCCAGTTCCACAATAGATTTAAATCCACTCCCTCCTATGCCCAATGTCAAACTTCACAGAAACCAGCAAATGTAGGTCACATACAGTCAACTCTGTTTCACCTTCAACTACCAAACACGTTCCTCACTCTTATTTATCTTCTGACCTGTCTGACTCTTACCTCACTTCCGTCCAAAAGCAAAAACTTACAACATTTTTCAGTTCCAAACACTATGTCTTTTCTCAAAACTGATCTGATTTAGAAAAAACACACTTACACAAACACAAAATAGAGACTGGTGATGCTAGTCCTATGAGACTTCCATTGTATAGACAAAGTGCTGAAGTTAAAAAAGAGTGCTCTCGCCAAATTAAATAAATGTTACAGACAAAAATAATTAAACCTTCTCATTCTGAATGGCATTCTCCAGTAGTTATGGTTAAAAAGAAAGACAATTTTTATTGTTTTGCTGTATACTACCGCCGCTTGAACTCTGTTACAAAGCCCATATTATTCCCTTTAATTTGTTCCGAAGATGTATTTAATGCTAGTGGTGAATCCCATGCAAAATTATTGAATGTCCTTGATTGTGCTAGTGGGTTTGGGTAAATTCCTCTTCATCCAGACACAAAACACAAATCAGCCTTTATCACCCCAGATGGTGTATTTGAGTGGAATTGTTTACCTTTTGGCTTACAGAATGCTTTTTAAACCACATTTTCAGAAGCACTAAAAGAAATAAATTGGCAATACATGCTCATTTATGCAAAATATATCATTGTTTACTCCAGGACCTTTTAAGAACATTTAAACCATCTTAAATGTGTTTTCTAAAACGTCAAACAAGCAGGCTTTACTCTAAAACCCAGTAAATGCAAACTTGCAGCAAAGCAAGTCCAATATATAGGCCACATCTGTAGCAAAAATGGCATTAAAATGGACCAATAAAAAAATTAAACTCACCGAATCCCCCAACCCAAAAATGTACATGACACACGTCACTTTCTTGGTCTCTATAGTTATTACAGGAAATTTGTTGCAAACTTCTCAGGAATAGCAGAACCACTTTATAATACTCTCATGAAAGATGTTAAATTCCCTTGGTCAGACAAGATTGATAAAGCTTTCAAAAGACTCAAACAAGCATTAACATCAACACCAATACTTGCATACCCTGACCCCATTCAACTCTTAATTCTCACTACAGATGCTTCACTCACATCGATTGGGTACATTTTAGGTCATAAAGAGTCGGATGGTAAGGAACATGTCATCTGCTATGGTGGTAGATCTCTACATCCATCAGAACGAAAATTGGGTGTCACTCAATTAGAATGTTTGACAGTTTGGAAGGAATTCGTACCTTTAGAGTCTATTTGGCAGGAAATAGATTTAGAGTGTTCACTGACCACAAAGCACTGACTTGGCTTTAAAACTTTAAAGCTGATGGTGGTCGTTTAGGAAGATAGTCTCTCATGCTTCAGGAGTATGATTTCGAAATTATTCACAGGCCAGACAAAACAATTTCAAATGCAGATGCTCTATCACGTTTGAAATATCTTGATTCTGAAACTACACCCATTACAGATAACATACCATCCCCTCCACTGCCATCCTCTAAAACATGTGCACAAGTAGTTGCTTGCACCTCTTCATCACCTAGTGCCACACATAGCAAAATATCTTCTCATACATACATGACATCCAAGGTAGACACACCCTTCCCAAGCCCATCCATAGCTACTTCTGAGCCAATTTTAACAGAGTTTGACTAGGCAAGTGAAGAGTCCATTCCTTTAGCTGTTGACTTGTACTATCAAACTGAACCCATCCCTACTTTGCCCAAGGTCATGTTGGCCACGTTAGATTTTGATGATATGCACTTTGATGATCACAAGTATTGATCTCTTGATCTGAAGCCCATCATAGATTATCTAACAAAGGGTGAAATACCTCCCAACTATTCAGAGTCTCAGATAAAAGGTTAAGTAGGTCAGGAGGACGTCATGCGTGATGGTATCCTTTACCATCTTTATCAAGCTAGGCACAGAAGCACTAAAAACAATCGTCCCAAACAAATTGGATAACTTGTAGTTCTTTTGGCTCTTCGAAAATATTTTCTTCATGCATACCACGATTCCAAAGCTGTTGGTTGCGATCGTGGTCGTGGTTCCAATTATCAGGCTCTCATTACCAAGTATCACTGGCCTGGTATGTTATAAGACATTGAAAACGATGTAAGGTCATGTGAAATCTGCCAGAAAACAAAATATCAATCCCATACCAAACCCATCCCAATAGTTCCTATGTCTATTGCATTTTCACGCATCAACATAGACATTGTGGGTCCCTTGCCCGAAACTAAAGAGGGTTACAAATATGTTCTACTCATAGTTGATTCTTTTTCGCGATGGCCAGAAGGTTTTCCAATGAAAACACAAGAGGATACTAAAGTTGCTCATATTTTTGTCAACCAAGTCATTACACGTTTTGGTGCTCCAAAGACTGTTAACATCAAAGCTCGTTAATGCTCTTTGTCAGTTGCTTGACATAAAGCACCATCTGACCAGTTCTTACCATGCCCAAGGGAACGGAATGTGTGAACGACAAAACCGAACTATTGCTCAAGCACTCAGAGCTTACTCTGACACTGAACAGTCAAATTGGGCTGATCTCATTCCATGAGTAATGATGGCAATGTGCAGTACACCATGCTTCCACTAGTTACACACCATAATATCTCCTGTTCGGTAAGGAAATGCACCTCCCGGTTGATACAGCCCTTATTCCAAAACTTTCCTTAGGCAAAAATGCAGAACGTCATCTCAGATCCCTTTTGGAGAACTTCAGAGTGGCTATAGCAGTTGCCAGAGAAAACATGGAATGTTCGCAAGAAATTAACAAAGACCAAACAGATATCAAAACCAAAGAGCCCTCTTATTCTGTTGGTGATGCCGCTCTCTTTTGCAAAATGCCTATGTCCTTAAAGGTCAGTCACCAAAGCTTGCTAGCGCTGTCAAATGGTTAGGTCCTTACATCATTTCTAAAGTAGGACCAAATCACACCTTCAAGTTACATCACAGTGAAATGGACAAAATCCACAAAGCACTTATCTATGCTAACAGGCTAAAATCATTAACTGTTTGCAACAACTTCAATGTTCGGCTTACCGATCATGATTTTCTAGAACCTCAACAGGATCATAGTGATTTAGATTCAGATTCAGATACAGACTCAGATTAAGCATCAGACTCACAAGATTCAGAGTCTGCAATTGTACTTACTGATGCACAAGCCTCAGATCTTAAACCGCTACCATCTACATCTGGGTCTGACATTCCTCCTCAACAAAATAATGCTGACGAGCAAACCTATCTTGTTGAGAAAATTGTGAAATGCCAGTTGAAAAAGGGGTTAAACGTACCTTATCAAATGGTAAGGATAACCAACTCCTACATGGGAACCAACATCCAATCTCAGTGATGCGCTTATCCATCAGTTTCACAAAAATAAAACCATGACAGGTAGCAGTCGCAAGAAGAGATGTGCATATTTTGAGAAATCCCATATTTTCATCAGTCTCACATTTTAATTATAGATATGAAATAGAAAATTTAAATGCAGTTGTCCACTTCGTTTTATAAAATCTTGTGCTGTAGCTCAACTTAATAAGTTGCGACAGCAAATCCTAAAACTAATTCTAGAGTAAAAAATAACCTCATCTACTTATTCTAAGCCAGCACTTCTGAGTTTTGTGGGATCATTATCAAAGACTTTGTTTGGTACTGCCACTACAAATATGTTAACATTTTGGCTAAACACATTAATGTCCTTACAAAGCATGATCTTGCATCAACATTCTTTTCATCTTTCATCCTTTATGAAGTAAGTTGTTGACAGGTTTAAAAATGACCTTAAAGGTTTCAAATCTAATTATGGTGCCATTACTGCGATTGCAATGGCATTAGAAAATAATGCCAAACATATCCAATCTACCGTTTTGTCCTTGACCTCCCTCCTTTTAGAACAAATTAATAAAGCTTATATTGTGGAGCATAGTCTTGAAGAACCTAAGTTAGGAATCCATGATCTATCCAAAAACATACTGTCCCCATTATTAGTTACCCCCTAAAGTTATTCAGCAGACCATTCATTACTTATCCTCCGTCTTAGCGAAAAACTACCTAAATTTAAACTTTTGCAAACCAATCCCAATTTTTATTTTTAACATGCTTAGTTATTATTGCCAGAACTAAATCACATGTGTATATCTCAGTCAAATTCCCATTGTCATCCTTTGTCACACCATTTCAAATGTATAAAGTACTTTCATTTTCAATGCCAATTAACAGTACTTCTATACATTCAACTCAATAGGTAGATGTACCTGATTACTTTCTTATATCCGCTGATTCGCAATACGCTTAATAAGTGTTTTGGCATCGACTTCACTATACACTGTCCTTTTAGAATTTTATTTAATTTGGTTGCTGAAATAAATTGCATATTAGCCCTATTTCAGGATAAGAAAAACATGTTAAGAGTCAGTCTAATTTTCGTTATATAACCAAACCTCACACACTAAGGCTTATTTTTGTTGATCCAACTCATATTCTGGTTTATAGACTACCTATTATCACTCGTACTTGCTCAACTTCCCATCGTGTAATACATGGATGTCACTTCTGTCTTATAGTCATTACCTGTTTATGTTCTCAGTCAACTAAACACCTCAATTTTCCTGCTCCTTTTAGCTTGTGTAAAAACACTTCTTCTCACTCCATTACTCGTGTTCATCCTCGTGTTGCAATGCTCTAGCATTTCTTTGACGATTCGTCACTCTCAAACATTGCTGGAGATACTCATTTAAAAAAGTCTGTAAATTTTACTGTTCCAAAATTGCATATCTTCTCTCATAAAATTTCTGATATTTTTGCTAATGATAATGTAGATCATCTAAGTTTAAAACATGGCGCAGAGTCTGCCAAAAAGGATAAAACAATTTTTTGATTTATGACTTTCAAGTCCATGGCCAAATACTAATGCCTTCATCGACATCAGTCGTTTCAAGTCTTTCAATTATTTTAACTATTTGAATGTTCTTTAAAATGTATGCTCTCTCCGCAGCTTTAATGCTAGTCACATGCATCGGCCCTGCTAAAAGTCTACAGACTTCCTTTCACTATCATGAGCATGCCACAACGACTAATTTGCCTACCTTTGTACCTACTGATCTGGTAGACCATCATGTATCTATCCTTTTAGGTCTAATTACTGTACTATTTACCTCTGTGTTAATTGTCCTCTTGCTTCAACGTCGGTCTCGACTATGAAATGGTTTAATCCTTGGTTCAGACTGTGTCACCATTCATATTCTTTGCGTTTCTCTTTGCCCAGCTTACTGGGATATCAAGTTTCTATATACTGTTGACAACCTTTGTATATCTGACTATTTCTTTCCATAACTGTCTGGGGAATGGCCTGATTTCATTCTCACTTAAACGTCTCTCATCATCCCTACCACTCACTTTATTGCTAGGAAACTGAACAAACTTTTCAATAAACCATTTACAGCATATATCCTCCTTGTCCACAATGGATATTACAAAATTTTAGATTTGTCATCTGTTTACTGTCGATTAAAAAAGGTTGCAGAGTGGACATGTACCCTACAGACATGCTGGGCAGTACTTAAATTTGATGTCAGTTGTTCAAATCAGAATGTTTTCATGTGAAATGACTTTGTATTTAGTTAACCAATTTTACTTTGTGTATTGTATTGATATGCTATATATTTGATGATGCTACCAACTAAATATATTTTTGTGTAATGTCATGAAAGTATATATTTTAATCGCTTTTGCGGTCAAAAGATAAACGTCCCTAGGGGATATTATAACAGATAATAAATTCAGTCAAAATTGTTAAATTTTGTTAATATTTCAAATGTGAAATTCTCACAGTCAAACACTGGTCACCAGATAGTAGTGTGTGGCTACAGCTAATGATAATAAGTGTTCGGACACATAGCCGCGGCTGTAAGCTTTTTAAATTACCAGCTCACTAATCCCAGTATGTAGTGTAGTGCTGAAGTACTGAGTGCATTTAATAAAACAAGGCATTTCAATAATCTCAATACCAATGGCAAGCTACAATAATATATTCGATAAGTCACTACTGAATCCATAAAAGTTTACAATTATTGCAATTCATAACATAAAGTCCTAAACCTACAGTAACATAAAACCGGGAACGAGAAGATGCAGGTGAAGAGTCCTCAGGAATGAATCACTTCAGGTCTTACTTGTGTTCACACACAGATATTATCTACTGGAAACAGTGAATTACTCTAGCATAGCTACACTAAATATTACATAAACTCCACATGGCGTGACCTCACTCCACTTTCACTTAATGCACTGAATCACGTGCGTTTCAACCATGTCACTTTATATAGCTTTTTAAATTTTTCTACAAGCCAGCTAAACTTCCGGATAAACATAAAAAGTTGAATCAGTAACAAAAACGAACTTTTTCATCAATTCTCCATTTCAGCCCTTGTATAAAAAGGGAATTTGCACCACATAACCAGACAATCACCCGTAAGGGTTAGCTCCTGGATCACACATTTATATATATATATACTGAGTGAAAAAAAAAACTTAACATTCTTTCTTCAGAAACTTTAAAAGAACAAGAGATGGTAATATGGCTATATTGTTATTATTTCATTGCTAAGATGTGTGTGATGTACTCGATACACTGACAGTTTCACAATCAGTTTCACTAGGCTACACCGCCGTTACAAAACATGGGTATACAGAATGTCAAGTCACAATAATAAAAAATCTAAATTTCTCTGTTTAATATTGTGTATGGCCACCCCGCGCATTCACCACTGCCAAACACTATCTCCTCATCGACTGCCTGATGCTTGTGAACACGTGGTTGGGGATTCTGCGCCATAGCTCTTGTAAAGCAGCCCCATTTTCCTGCAAATTCTGAGGTTGATTCCTAAGACCACGAAACCTTCTTTCAAGTGCATTCTAAACGTGCTCGATTGAATTAACGTCAGGGGATCTCGATGGCCATGACCCACCATGAAAGGAACGAGTTCAGGGGTGAGCACCTGGTCGCGGTAAGCAGCAGCTGTGAGGTTTCCACGGATGACCAGAAGTCAGGAATGGTTCACGATGTTGTCTCCAGACTCTATGCCTGCTATCCACGAATCTGAGGGTAAATCTGGATTCATCGCTAAAGACAACTCGATTCTAGTCTCTCTTAGTCCATCGGAGATGATGTTGGGCCCACAGCAGACGTTGACGTTGATAAAACGGCGTCAATATTGGCCCACGATGTGGACGTCGAGCATGGAGATTGGCAGCTCGCAATCGATTTCGAATGGTCTGTGAAAAGAGTCGACCTTTAAACCTCTCAGCTCTGGTTCGTGCAGCCGGCAGAAAGCTGTCACGTAGGTAACGTAGGACGATTTGATGGTCTTCTGCTCGTGACGTCACAAGTGGACGATCCGACCTTTGGCGATCAGAAGTGGTGCCAGTTTGTTGTAGACGACCTTGCAATTCATACACAGAACGACGGCTTTATCCCATTGCTCTTGCGACGTCAATAACTGATGCCAACGAAGTTCATGTTCTACATTTGACAATCATGGTGTTTAACATACCGTTACAACTGTGGTTTAAAAGTGGGTTTTTTTTCAATTCTTGAGGCCAATGCAAACTATACTTTGTTAAGTTTATTTTTTAACTCAATCTATATATGTACTATGCCACTGTCACCCTCTGTAAATCCACATACGGATCTTATAGATCCCCATGTGACAGGCTCTTTATTTGATTTTTACGTGAGTGCAAAAGTTATTTCAAAATCTATTTATATCCGGAAAAATTCATTACATGGCCATTTTTTTAATTTTAATAGACGCAGGTTGACTGTCCAGGGTTTGACATCTAAACTGCACACAGTCACACCTGTCGAAATGCAATTTTAAATTAGAAATACATATCAGAATGATTAGGAACTTGTCAGGTCAAAATGACACCGCTAACATCAAAGTCTCAGTACCTGAAATTTTATATGGTAATAATTTAGAAGTTTGGATTAATACTGTATTCAGTTTTTCTAGCCATGGCTAACATCAAAGAAAATAATTTCATTAGTTTCAAAATTTCATTGTCAGCCTGAACCAGGTGCACAGGCCGAGTATGTTTAAAAGAGGTTGAAATGTCTTGGAGGTTACTCTCTGTCCTAAGCCTCCTCAAGCCTCTGTCACTTGTGTTCAAGGTAAGAACCAAACTATTTTTTTAGTCTTCGTCTTGTAGTTGTTCATTTTTAAAAAAAATGTTCATTCTTAAACCTTCTTTAACTATACCGTGAAGTTATGTTGCTCAGTTAAAATTTAATACCTAAAACTTAGTTAAAACTTAGTTCAAATTCTAAAAGTAAGAACTATGCTATCGGCTTATTGCAGTGTTATTGCTTAGAAACCGTAGTTTGATACATGATTACACAATATACGGTAAGTGTCGCACAAATTAAAAATGTATATTTCCATGATCATATTAACTCTCTGTGTTTTTCATATGTATTCCTAAATGTATTATGGTCAAACATTGTCTATTTTTAAGGAAATTCATATAATTCCATTTATTTTTATACGTGCCAATGGATAAATACAGTTTTATGTTATTTCCCTGTTTTGTGTATGATTCTGTATGATTTATCGGACATTCGTAATTAAGGGATTACACACAATATCAAATATTCAAACTAACATTTATAGATGACAATTGTTATTGAGTAGAATATAAAAAGGCTTTGTGGTATTTTCTTAAAATTGATCATTTAGATATATCGAATCATCTAACATTGAATAAGCAATTAGAAAAGTATCTTATTTCAATAATCAGTGTTCACATAATTTAACATTTACGCTAGGATCCCAACGTAGTTATAAACTATATTAATGTGCTTAGATAAAGCATATGTTTGGTACAGCCGTTATGATAAAACAATATTTAATATAAAAACTAGACTTTAAGGTTAAATCAAACAATATCCTATTCTATCTTTATTACACTAAATTTATAAGATTAAAACTGTATTTAGAAATACTGTGCAGACTTAAATGTATTTGAAATAGCTGTATCATATGTAAAAATAGCAGTCCTCAGTTTGAGTTTATGTTGTATTTAAAGTTAACCTTTGTTTAAATAAATTGTAATTGACATTCTACCTTCATTATTTGTAATGTTAAATGAAAAATTTAAACTGTATGCTCAAGTGTAAAATGCAGACGTGTTTAATCAGTACAATACACTGTCTTGCTAGTGTTTGATCATTCAATACGGGAAACCCGTAGTTAAATGCAATAATGCCATATTGTGTTGGACTGTTATTAGACCAAATAAGGGACACTTTGAGATATTAAAACTGTAATCGCGATTCGCCTCTAAAGTAATGTAGCATTAGTACTATTAGCTGTATCTATCTATTTTGGAAAGTGAACTGTTAAGCAAGTAAACTATTGTCAACAACTGTTTTTATTATACAAAATACTTCAGATTTAATAGTGAATATTTGCTTCTAAAATATTGTAACTTTGCCATTTTTGTCATTCTTTGTTTTAATTTAAAAAGGAAATTATATAAACTATTATCGGAGCTCTTCTCATTTATACATTGGTAAATTAATCATTTAATAATAAAGTAAAGTAAGCTGTTATCAGAGTTCTATTCTTAAATATATATTTGAAAATTAATTCAGTAAAATTGCATTACAATAATGCAATAGGGATAGGTTTGTATTTAAAGTAGTTATACAGTATGTGACATAATCTATTTTTAACTCTTGTTTATTTACTGTCAGTTATGTGAACTGAAGGTATCTCGATGAGTTATTTTTATTACCTTTATTGTGTACGTTTTAATTGTAATGAATTGTGTTTATATTTTTGTATTAATAACTATCAATTAATAAACTCTATGTCCTAAGCCTGCTTAAGCCTCTTTCACTTGTGTTCAAGGTAAAACGATCCCCGGAGCTACATTTCCCAAATGTGCGTCTAGGTCACGATTCAGTTGTCTAAAAACCCACAAAAGACAACTGTATCAATAACATTAACTATATAAAAAGTATTACCATTCATTTTGAGATGTAATTAATCTCACCCGAGTGTTTTTTTTAACAGCAAAACTATCAATACAGGTGATGAAAATGAATATGCCTCTCAAACCATATAACTGGTGATGAAGGTTTGCAACTCTGAGGCTTGTCTCGAATCGTAAATTTTATAAACCATTGTTGATAATTGATGCCAGAAGTCACGAAGGTGGGATTTTATGTATCTTTAAAATTATACCTTTACATATTTAAATGTTATACTTTTTGTCTTTCAGTGACAAACACACCGGTTACAACTGATGCAAATTAGACGTTAGTCAGTCCTTAACATAGCATGTGCAGCCAATATAATGCCACTTCAATACTTGAAAATATAAAACTCTGTGGCCCGTTCCCCACAAAACTATCCCGTTTCCCACAAACCTATCATAAGCAATAATCGACTAGTGTCAATGATCCCTCATGACCACTGAACACGTGAGTGAGTAAGTTTTACATGGGTTTCAGCAATATTTCAGCTGGTGTACTAGAGTCACACCGAGGGAGTAGCAAATGAGAAAACGAGACTGACGGAAAGAAAAGCTACAGCAAAATATCTGCATTTTAGACGGCTTGGACAGGGGTTACTGGGGGTCCTTATTTTTCTAATGCCCTAGGACTTTACCCAGAATCCCAACGGGGTCACAGAACACGTTCATTGCAACAAAAACCGAAGGGCAGCCGGGGAATGAGCAAGGTTTTCTCACATAAAACTCCCGTGAAGCTAAGATATCTGAACTTTTATCTTAGCTCATTATTAGCAACATCATTTATTCAAACGTTTCTTTCAATTGTCTTACCTTCAATATGTCCGGTTTATTTGCTAAGCAGAAATCCAGAAATCTTACATGAAAGCTTCCAAACCGACCGTCATTAAGAAAGTACATTCTCCTGCATTCATCAGCTAAAATCCAAACGAAAAGAAAACTATATTTTGTGTGAATGCTGAAAATTATGCTCTATAAAAACATAAGGGGATTGTTTACAATCCACCACCAACAAGTCACGACTCACCATCCGCCATACATCCCCACAACCCACTACCCACCACCCACTACGCACCACCCGCCATCCACCCCCAAAACCAATCAACCACTACCCACCATACACCACACGCCATCTACCCCCAACCCACCATAAACCATCCACCACCCACTACCCGCTACCAACTACCCACCACCTGCCATCCATCCCAACAACCCTCTACCTACTACCCACTACCCACCACCCGATATCCACCCCAGAACCAATCACCCACTACCCATTACCACCACACGCTATCTACCCCCAACCAGACAGAAACCAACCACACCCATCCACCCACTACCCTCCACCAACCACCCACCACACACCATCCACCATCCACCATCCACCATCCACTACCAACCACCCACCGTCCACCACCCACTACCCACTTGGTTGTAACAACACTGTAATGAGTGTACTTATTCTGAAGTGATGTAACTAGTAAAGTTACCTTCTGATTTAACTTTCTTCCCGACAATTGGAAGGGCGAGCGTCTGGGCAGAAGACACAAAGTAGCGTCCAGGTTCTGCAATAATCCTCACTCCTCTCTCACGGGGAAAGTACTCGTCCAAAGCCTTGTTTAAACTGGTGGCAGCCTTCAGTTAAACAAAAACATTATTATCGATTGTTTGACATACAGTCATCAGATACTGTCATGAGTACAGCAAGTATGTTTACAAATTTAGCTTAAGTGTTAATTGTTTGAGTTATTTAGATGACATATGAAACAAACTTATTTTGTTTACAAAAATATTGTCAAATTCAAAAACAATTTTATTTAGCAAAATAGAATCGGCCATACACTTGCATGGTCTATACATATAGCTTTAAGTTACACACTCTTCTTGTTTTAAGTTGTCGTGAAAGACACATATATGAATTGAGGACTATGGGGAAGGAAAATTGTGCAAGTGAGACATGTTCTTAACGAATCGACATTTGGTAGCACAAGAACACCAGCACTGACCAATTCATGATGACATGTCATGCTATAGACCCTGGCATGGAAAGGGTTGTTTTCGATGATAATGCAGACGACATGAAGCTATTGAGCGAGTAAGTCTGTTGATGTCAGATGATGGCATTTGTCAAAGAGTTACTCATGTCAACAGCAATGTAGTCAGGAACAAGTTAATCTTAACTGGCCTGGATGACGGCTTCAACCCTATGAACGTATGCATCTAACAAGACATGCCATTCCTCGAGTACCGCTGCCTTTAATTCCTCCAAGTTTTGTATTAGGGGGTCACGCACCTGCACATGACGAACTACAACTTTCCTAATGTGCTCAAAAGGGTTACACCAGGACTCCCAGTGTGCCAGTTACATCTCACAACAGCTAAGTGGTGGATACAGTTGTTCACTGAGATGGGACGATGGGGTCAGGCGTTATCATCCATGAACACTGGTTTAAAGGCAAGACCGAGATTATCAAATTATCAACTCCATTCAACTGACTGATTGCCTTGTGTTGTTAACAGGACAAACTGGCACGCATGTGAGAAGAACACCCAAACTGTTGCCATGCCTAATCCGACAGGAACATTAGCAAAAACAGTTTTTGAGGGCTGTAATTCTAAACGTTCTGACTCGTACTTGAGAATATTTGGTGCTCAACATAAACCGACCAGTGGATCCTTCTCAAGGACTTCAAACTCTTGCTTGACAACACAGCATTTGTCATCCTTTATGCTCATTTTTTTTCAATAGTGATAACCTACTGTGAAATAAGTCGAGCGGCTTTTAACTGATTATTTACAGTCTTTGAACTCAAGAGTCCATTGTTGCTTCAGGAACGTGCCAGATATTAATGGCAGGCGTCTCACTAGCCGTAAAAGTACACTGTCTTTACGATGTGACGTCACAGGAGGACGTTCCGAAAGTTGGACGGTTCGTCACCTGATGAGGTTGGTCATATCCCCCCCATTTGGTGTTTAGGTATGTTACAGACCTGCAACCAATGATCTACGACTTCCCAAATGTCATTTATAGTGTTGAAATCGGAACTCATAGCTGGTCAGCTACGCCTCTCTACAGCCTTGAGGTAGGTAATGTTGTTTCCTGCGATCTTAGCAAAAGTAAGTGGTCACAAAATGTATTAACCCAGTAGCTACTGTTGTCAAATGTAGTCATGTTTCCAGGAAAGTCAGTAACAGGCACAGGAATGTTAAATGAAAGATTGTCTTGAGGTATCCCAAATGAGCACACACCCCTTATTTATACTCTCTTTTATATTTTAGAAATTTCCAAATTCTGTTAGAATATCCCAGAGTCTAGTAGGGACCACCCGGTGGGAATTTTCAAATCTATTTTTAGCACTCCCTGCCTTGGGTGCATCAAATGTTTATAAACACGTCAATCATATGTCAATTACTGTGTAATGAACTTCAACTGCCTTAACCATATAACAATGCAAAACAGTGACTATTATTAATGAGCAACAAGATACACTGCATATAACACTGTTAAAATAGAAATAAAGGGATATCTGTTGATGCTTTTAAATGTATTAAATGGCGAACACAAACATGTGATATTTGCTATTGTGATACAGCAAAATATCTAATCACATAAAGCCGCCATTATAACATATTTAGGGACCGGTTATTTATTACAGGGGTGAGGGGGTCGGGTCGAAGGAGTTCAGGGGGGTGGGGGTGTCACTAAAAAAGAACACTCATGTGGGGAGGGTCATAAGAAATACACATCTTTAGGGAGGTTCATAAAAATTGCTGTATTTTAAGGGACGGCCATTAAAAAATGTGACAAGCATGCGGGGAGGGTAGGCTTTTGTAATACATGACTGCGCCACAAAATTGACTTCATGTGTTTAGTGTTACTTGAGGTGTTGTCCTACAGTGGTTAGCGGGCAAGACTATGACCCGTAAGGTCGTGGTGGGACTGAATTCCGCCCTGTGTAATTCTGTGTTAAAAAACGAGGACATAATGCATTAGAGGAACACAGTGACACACCTGGTGCGCAGGTACCAGCAAAAGTTTCATTGCATCTCATAACCAATATGGTTATATGACTTTAATAAACCTTGTCGCCATGGAAAAAGTGAAACACTGTTTAAAACAGCGTTAAATCTCAACTCACTCATTTACAAAAACATAAGTTCCATGTGAGTTATACTTACCAGATGTAAACACAGTGAGTAAGATACATGTTACGAATACCAGATGTGTGTACACACAGAACAGAGTACACGTTACTATGATAAAGAAAGGGCGATCAGTTCATCGACTTTTTCAGTACAGTGGGATTTTGTGATGCGATAGACGATGTTGCGATGCTATGCGATGCGCGATGGGATTGATGATGGCAAAACCGATGAAGAGATGAAATGAACAATGGTGCAGTGAACAATAGAGCGAAGGTGGGATTGTGCGATATGATGAAGAATGGACATTGAAGCTTTGTTGGGATTTGGTCGATGATGAAGTGATGGTGCGATGTGATAATAAGCAAAGGGCTAATAACACTGTCCTGTGGGGTGTCAGTAACATTTATGCGCATGTCGGACAAATGTTGACCAACACGAATTTTATTCATTGTAACATAAGTCCCTTTAAATCTAGTTTTGCAATTTAGAAAAGCCATTTTCTTTATATCATATGCTTTTTCAATATCTAAAACTACACACATCATATACTTTTGACTACCCAGCGCTTCATGTGCTTATGTTTGTAATTTTACAAGGTGGTCTATACAAGAGCGATTTTTTTCTTAATCCACATTAAAGCCTTGATATAACGTGTGAGTGAATAATAAACGATATGTCTGAAGTCTTCCCATGACCTTATGCAGATTTTAAGTAAGCACCATTGGCTGACAGAAAAACAATATCTGTTTCAGGTTTAGGAACATACTTTCAGTTGGTGGTATTAAATGTTCAGGATGTTCATGCTGCAGTAAAGATTCAGAAATTTTACGAATAATCTCACCTTCAAAGTTGTTTAATTTATAGTTAAATGCATTTAGGAATTTTTTTAAACTAGTAACAGCTACTGATTTCTGGTCAAAATTTATTTTTAAATCAGTCATATTGAGTCTTTGTCTATTTCAAACTGATTTAAATTTATGTTTAGGGGGCATGGTGATATTTGCCCCTGCTTATTTTAAAAAAACCACGACCAAACCATGGCCTAGTTGCGGCTTACCACGTGTATGTGGACAACTCCAAAGACATCTTTAGTGGTATGTTAAAATAAACAGTTTACATTTTCAACATTGATAGTTATTTCTTCTTGTGTGACATTTAATGTCTATGTGATCTACATCATTGTTTAGGGTGCTGATAAAAAAATGATCGTGCTTTCATAAGATTTCTGTGGCCAAAACACTTATTAGTTTTTATAGTTGATATTAGCACTAAAAGTTCCGGTTTCCCTAGTTTTTTTAGAAAGTGTATATGAACAAAAGTTAAGCGCCACCAACTTTGAAAGGTGAATTTGGTCAGTTAAGTTA
Source organism: Calliostoma canaliculatum (assembly GCA_032361085.1). NCBI lineage: Eukaryota > Metazoa > Mollusca > Gastropoda > Trochida > Calliostomatidae > Calliostoma > Calliostoma canaliculatum. The sequence continues at coordinate 5,427 of JAULCD010000020.1, read as the reverse complement.
AAAATAAATGTAATAAATGTTCACTTATGACTAGTTTTTTGTAGATTCACTGACTCGAATTTGCTGCACGTGTAGTTCATTCACTAAACCCTTTAAAACCTTTAAAACTTTTTATGCTTACACATTGTAATGCACACTGTTGAGGGTCATCAGAAATTTATCAGCTTGGAAACCAACTATGGTGAGAAGGCGACTCTCAAATGCAGACAGATAGCAAATCCTTGGCATGAAAAAACAAGAACGACATGCAGAGGCATTGCCAGACAAAGGAAACGACATCACAATGTCATTACATGTTTGGTTGGTGATCATAACCAAAAAATGACGTTATCGACAGGTCTGGTAGGCCTAGAAAGTTAATGTGCAGAGAGGACAGACATCTTACGTGCAGAGAGGACAGACATCTTTTTAGAATTGTTCAGAGGAATTGTTTTGCGTCATCTACAAATTTGAGACATCATGTGGAATACTCATGCGATACTCTTTACGATGACAATTGGGCGTCACCTTAGGATAGTTGGTTACCATGCCAAGACGCCTACATACCGTATACTGTTTAAACTTGTCCACTGAAGGCGGAATCATTGGTCTGATGAGTGTCATATGCTTTTACGTACTGTTGATGGTCATGAGCGTGTTTAGAAGCAACATAACACTAGCACATGGTTGATATGGGGACGTCTCAGGTGGGGCCTGTCTTTTCTTACAATTGTACAGGGGAGTGTTTAGTCCTCGTTTCATACTTTGTTTCGCAGTGTTTTTTCAAACTCTGACTAATGGTGATATTGATAATGTTCAATCGAGTTTCAATTTTGTCATAAACTACTGTGCAAACGAAACAATACCAAAACTTAAAATAACAAATTGTTTGTTTGAAGAAATATTGGTGATGATAGAGTACAGAGAAACATTCGCCAGTTTATAACAGTCATGCCCTTCATGAAAAATGTTGCGTTCGGGCGCACCATTCTGCATAAAATGTGTTAAGACCGAAAATTGCGTGCATAGGCAGTAAAATGTATGTGCACTGCATTGGTATAAATCATGTGCAAATCGGATTGTTGACAACCTACCATCCAGATTGTCACCAACGACCATGCCCTTGGACAGCATATGGACTGTCACACAATTACTTTGACAGCATGGTATCCTTGCCTACAGAGCCTACCATGGCAACACCGATGTCAATGCCTGCCGTCACTGTGACGTCATCAGCAACCACTGTCCTTGGACGTCAACGTCTGCAGTGGGCACGTAGCGTCCGTCAATGGCAGAACAGACAATGGCAGAGAAAATTGTTTTCTGATGAGAGCAGGTTTCAGCTGTACAAAAATGATGGCAGGGCTAGAGTTTATTCGCAATGAGGTGAACAATACGGAAAAACTGCATCCAGGATGTAGAACCCTTAAGGGGGTGGCATTATAGTCTGGGACAGAATCTGTGGCAAGTTGAAGACAGATCTAGTTGTATTTGATTTTGATTGCAATTTGACTGCACGCTTTAACATTAACCAGATATTGCAACCCGTTGTCTTATCATTCCTGCAACAACATCATCACCGACTCCTGTATTAACCCGACAACGCTCGTCCACATGCAGCTCAAATTGTTGCTGATTTCCTGCACAGAAAGAACATGCTTCACGGGCCTGTTAGGTAACCCGAAAAATCATCTATAGAGCATTTGTGGGATCAATTAAACAGAACAATTCGGTAAAGGACCGTAATTCTCAATAACAGACAACAGCTTGCTTAGACCCTTCAAGATGAGTGGCAGAGAATTGTCCAGCATGTTATCTGGCGTCTGACACTCTCAGCACGTCGGTGAGTTCAAGCCTGCATTGGTGCCCATGGTGAGCATACCAGATATTAATTGACCTTCCTACGGTTTGGATTTGTTTGGACTTTAACTGACATTATGATGTGATCGAATACCGGACACTTAACACCTCATGCTCACAGAGTCCAGCGTCTATGTTCTCCCCTGGCCAGCATCTTCTCCTGACATGTCACCGATAGGAATCTCTGGGAACATCTCGATAGGCAAGTACGAAAAAGAATAGAGCTCCCAGTCAACAGAGCACAACTTGAGCAGGCACTGCATTAGGAGTATCAACAATATCCAGGAGTAGACGTGTTGTGGCTTGCATCAATGCACTCGTAGATCATACACGCTACTAACGTCGTGTGTAGCATGTGAATGAACTTAGAAATTAACTTCTTTGATGTTTTGATCTGCACTATTGATTGTAAGAAGATCCGTTTTGGCTTCTCTCATTGAGACATCACCCATTCTCTTTATCTCAGTAAGATAGATAATGGTTTTTGTGCTGTTAATTTGAGGGAACACCGAATATTTCAGGCAAACGCTGTTTGTGGTGCATGTGGGTACTAGGGGTATATTTTTATACTGTTTCCGAGGGAATCTTGTTAAAGCACCAATGTTACGACTTAAGACTAGCTGCATATTTGCATACTTTTTTGCAAAAAAAATGTAATTATCTAATTATTTGTAATTTTATTTGTATCAAAACGCATGATAAATTTAGAAAACCCTATATATGCTACAAATTTAATTTGACAAACATCTCGCATACTAAGTTTCAGTTTGCTGACTGTGTCTGCAATCATTACAGATTTTACTGCAGTACCTTACACCAAAGCGATGTTTTTCAAAAGCTTGGTTTATTTAGAACACATTTAAAATACATAAATACAACAAATACTACCAGATAACGGGCCAAAAATGAATTGCTAAATGCTAAAAGGGTGATACCTAATAGAAATAAAATGGTGCAGGTTGATGTAGCAAGCTAAGGAATCTTGTTCACATAGTTTCTGTGCAGGAAATCGGCAACAATTGAAGCTGTATGTGGACCGGCATTGTCATTTTGATACAAGAGTTCATGACAATGTTGTTGTAGGAATGGTAAGACAACGGGTCGCAATATCTGGTCAACAGTGTGCAGTTAAATTGCAAGAAAAATCGAATACAACTAGATCTGTCTTCAACTGGCCACAGATTCCGCCAGAGACCAAGATGCCACCGCTGCCAAAGGGTTCTACACTCCTATGATTGTTCGCCTCGCCTCTTACCCTACCATTATTTATGTACAGCTGAAAGCTGCTCTCATAAAAAAAACCTCTCCATTGCCATTGTCTATTCTGCAATTGACGGACTCTACGTGTCCACTGTAGATGTTGACGTCCAAGGACAGTGGTTGCTGATAATGTCACAGTTATGAACTGGATGTGGATGTGTGGCTTCCATCTGAATCATGCCAATGGTTCTGTCTCTCGCATTCTGTGCTAATCTCGGAATGGTCGCTGGTGATATATGGATGGTAGAATGTCGACGAACCAGTTCGCACATGATTTATACCAATGCAGTGCACATGCTGTCTTGTGCACACAATTTTCTGTTTTTAACCTATTTTATGCAGAATGATGCGCCCGAACGCAACATTTTTTATGAAGGACATGACCGTTATGAAGTGGCGAATGTTTCTCTATACTCTATCATCACCAATATTTCTTCAAAAAAGCAATATGTTATTTTAAGTTTTTGGTATTTTGGGGGGCACGGTAGTTTATGACAAATTGCAATTTGATTGAGCCATTATCAACATCACCATTAGAGCTTGAAAAAACACTGCAAAACAAAGAATAAAAAGGACAATGTCGTGGATGTGCATTTTACTGCCCATGCATGCAATTTTGTGTCTTTAAGACATTTTATGCAGGATGAGCACCCGAACTCAAACAAAATTCAGGAAGAACATTATAGTTATGATGTGGCAAATGTTTCTAAACCAAGTTTCAAAAAATACTTTTTCGCACATTTTTCAGGTATTTTTTTGTTAAAAGTTAATTTTCGTCTGAAAACGTATTTTTGCGTATCTTTCATTCTAAATTAAATGTATTCGGTCGATAAAACAGGAAAAATTTGATCAATTTAGAAAAAAAAGTGCAATTTGGACAAATGACATTCCGTCCCTAACAAGAAATACATGTGCATATCTTCTGAAAAAAAGTGATGACTCAACACATTGGGATACCAGCAACAAAAAGCACACAAAAGATGTGCCACGTTTGACCGCGATTGGGAGAGAAAGCAGTAGGAAAGTCCAACAGGGAGCTATGCACCCTGAAGTCACCAGGATGATAGGATGCGCGTGCATAACCATCACCAGGTTAAGGCAGCGGTTGCACACAGCAGACATGTCGACCTGCTGGAAACCACAGGTGACCATGCGTACTGAAGACCGCCTCATTCGGATACTTCATCTTGTAACAGTAACGTTCGTGGCACAGACAGGACTGGGACACATGATTAATCTACAAACTGTGTATGAAACCACAGACAAACATGGTATCCAAGCACGTCTGCCCTTCTGCAGAGCACTCATGACACATCAACATCGACTCAATAGATGGACATGGGCAACGTTGGCAATGGAGTGACTGGGCACATGTCATGTTTTCTGATGAAACAGATCTGCATCTTCAGGAACAATATTCGGCAATGTGTGTACTGAAGAGTAGGTGAACGTTTGGCACATACTACATCCATCAAGTCAGGTCAAAACCAGATTTGTCGTTATTCAAGGAAACCTGAATGTGCAGCGTTACCGTGATCTTACAACCATTTAATCCAACAACAGCCTAATGGTATTATTTTCCAATATGATAATGCGAGGCCTCACACAACAAGGCTGACACAGAACTTCTTTGCATACGCCAACGATCAGGTTTAACAATGACCAGCATGTTCACCAGATATAAACCCAAATGAACACATTTGGGACCATCTCGACCAAATGACATTCGTATTTTGAAATTCGAAAAATTGCACTCAAATTAGAATCGGAGAGTCAACATATTCATTGTTATTGTACACTTAAAACTGTGAAGGAATACATACATTAACTTCAAACTAAAACATTCAGGATTTGTTGATGAAGTATAAATTTTAAATGACAAAAAATTACACTCTAATTTGAATCGGATAGTCAACATATCCATTGTTAATTTACACTTAAAACTGTGAATAAATACATACATGCGCAATAATTAAGTAAGTACAACCTGAATTGAAGGGTAATTTCAAACATCTTGGTGATTATACTCGAGCATACTGAAACGCACCTGGAAAACATGTACACATTATTTCAACACTTTCAGCAGCATTTTATTCAAAACAATTCAAAAGACGACAGTACTCAAACTTAACTTGTTTGAGAGGCATTTTTAGAAGTTTTGAGTACTGAATATGACTTTATAGATAATCAACTTCTTTATTGCACAGTAGCAACGTTTCGGTATAGATTCTTATACCGTTTTAAAGCTAGGATATGGTTGTTGTTGTTGTTGTTGTTGTTGTTGTTGTTGTTTGAACGTTGAATTTATGTGCCCTTTTCAGCATAGCT
>JAULCD010000019.1:0-44813 GCA_032361085.1 Calliostoma canaliculatum | reverse complement strand
CATGTAAAGTTTGACTTGGGACATTACGCTCTTTCTCACACATGTAAGTCACGCGGCCAGTTTAACTTTGACAGAAACCTCCATCAGCACGTGGTGATGTCGCGCAGTGAGTCGGGAGCAGGACACCGTTACTCAAAGCGATCTTAGGCTAAGTTGATCGTAAGTGATTTTTAAACAATGTCCTGATAAGTTGTTTCTTATCATAGACTTACGACTATCGTAGAGCAGAGATCGATTTGAAACCGGTGCCGAATGGCACCGATTCTAAAGCGATCTCTGCGATACGACAGTCGTAAGCCAATGTTATATTTTAAGCACTTACGATCAACTTAACGTAAACTTACTTTGAGGAACGGGGCACATGTTTTAGCGTATATTAAGGTTGGTCTGAAACTATTGTTATGAACAATAATTAATGTAACACGTGTTCTTGCTTAAATAAAGTATACTATTGTACTTTGTTTAGACAATATAAACACTTATATACGTGATGGTGGTGACAACACGTTGGTTTAAGTGCGCTTTTCATAGCTGTACCCACACACTCGATACGCGTGCTTCCCCCTCGTTTCTAAAAAAGGGAGGAAAACGCGCATGTCTTATTTAATTACAACTTACAAGTGTCCCTAAAAGAATTGAACTTACAAATGATAATTCAAATTTTTAATCTGAATTTACTTGGTTTTCTTCCCTGTTCCAGATTTGTTGTAGCGAACGAGTAAAACACCGACTCAATAGGTTGGCTTTACGAACACCAAAAGCGTTGTAAACTGCGCATTTTGTAGAGAAAAAACTTCTTTCTTTCTTTTGAAAGTGCACAGTTTACAGCATTTTTATTTTTATTTGGAGAATGCCCAGTTTACAATGATAGTACACAGTTGATAACGATTACATTTTGTCCCTTTAGAAAATGCACAGTTTACGACGCTTTCGGCCATGGTAAACCGAGCCCATTTGCCCAGTGTAATGATGTGAATCTGTTCCTATGTTCTTCGTGCTGCAAAGAGGACACACTTAATGTCTAACGAGATTTTTTGTTGTTTTGCCAAACTTTGTTGAAATTGTTTCCGATCCTTTCGCGAATTTATTGTAATCATCAGAGTCTAATAAAAAGACGCGACCCTTTTATACACACGCTATAAGGTTGCAAGTGGCAATTCCCCCGGGGGTGCGTCTTAGAGTCGCGGGGAGGGGGAGGGGGCTTGATGGATGCGGAAGCCGCCGAGCGAATCCTGACGGAAAATTGAATGAGAAAATCGGCCCTGTCTCTTGGGACTAAATTTCTCAATTGTGGGGACTTTATTCCAGGCGATATTCTTCCCATATCGTTAAATCTCGCGACGATGAAAAACGCGGTTCGTGTGTAAATACTAACTATACTATGTAACAGTATTTGATTACGTAAATTAATTTTATACTTGCAAATACATTTACAAAGTGCTTTGAGATAAAATAAATATTTACATTTCTAAAATTAAAAACCAATTTGAATTTTTAAAAAGCAATATACGAAAATACTTTCATTCGATTGTGTATTTTCCTATTTGTGTATTTTTAGATTATTCTTTGCATTTAAAGTATATAAAAATAAATTAAAATTATCTCTTGAAGAGATATGCATAAGAAAATCCTAACTGGAAACGATAAGAAATTATTGATAATGTTGGTTTTTTTTATTTAAAATATCAAATTGTTAAATTTAGTTCGTTTTACTATTTGTTATGAAATAGTTTTAAGGATTAAAAAACTAAAACTACTGGAACCTGTTGTTTATCGATTTCAGTGAATCCCATGGCTACCTCCCGATAGTCAATCTAATGCCTGGCTTAGTATCCATTTCCTTTACAAAGGGGGCGTGGCTACTTGTGCACGCATGGCCACGCCTCCTCGAGTACCCGACTCTTCTCCGCTGAACTGAGTATTCATACGCCATGACCCGTGCACCACCCTCACAGTCAAACACTATGCTAAACGACTACTATCAGTCGGGTTTATCAGCGTTTGGTTCTGGATCAAAAACTCCCAAAACGGAACTTTGAAAAGAAACAAACTTTGGAGGAATAGAGTTTCATCACTGGGCCAATTATGTCGGTTTACACATGCCCAAATCGTTGTAAAATGTGCTCTTTCCAAAGAAAAATAAGTTTTTCTTTGGAAAGTGCACAGTTCACAGCGATTTTTTAACTCTTCAACTGACACCATGCACCCAGGGTATTTTTGCTGGAGGAGCATTTTTATTACTTAACATTTTCAATCTGCGTCTAAAAAGTGTTGATCTGCTTATCATCATTCAGAAATTGTTTAATTAAAATTTACAAACAATTTAAAGGATTGGTATTATTTTGAAAAGCTGAATACTGTGATAATATATATTTGACACACTGATGTAATTTTACAATACCTTTTGAATAATGTATCCGTTGTAAAGTTGTGAATGTAATCTGTTTCTATAACAACTGAAATACTAAAATATATTGGAATATTTTTATATCTACAATTAACATGTAAATGATACTTATTGTACCATGAGCCATTTTAGATTATTTAGTTTTAACAAATAATTCTAAATAATTATAGATACACTTGTTACATATTTTTATATTTTATTATTATTAATACAGTCAAACGACCTAGTAAGGTCGTTATTACGACAACACTGCCGACCACACGAAATTGACGCCCCACGTGGTGTTGAGATAAAATTAATTCATTTCATCAGATCTGCATGTGCGTGAAATCTACAAATTAACCCAAATTTTCATAAAAATGATTGGCGATGTTTTAAACGTGAAGCAGCTGTCCTTGTGCTCGTCTTGTAAATGACATGTTGGAGGCAATTACACGCAAAACCCTGTAGCGTCATGTATACAAACTTACACGGGATGTTCACATAACAACTTATCTCTGCGTAAAGGTACTCACACTTTGTGTGTTTTCATCCCATGCAGATTTCAATTATATGAACTTAAATTGAATATTCTTAAAACCGTATAATTTAACTCGGTCTCATTCTATAAAACAGTTGTAAGGCTAAGTTATTTTAACTTTCATCTTAGCACTCTCAGAACGATGAAAGTTAAGACGTCTTAGCCTCACAAGACTCATGACCTGAAACTCTGGAAAATACACTTTATATACTGGAATAAAATGTAGCTTCTATTTGTATAGGTTGGGGTTTGGTTAACAAATGTCAAAATCGTTATAAAGTATATTCTCTTCACAGTTGATTTTCGTTGATAACGCTATTTATAATGACTTTGTAAACCGATCGCCCCCAGTGTGGATACACACTGCATTGTGATCTATGTCTGTACTACCTTCATATTTATAGTTCACACTTACATCACACATACTAACAACACAGGCAGTTTTTTTATTTACATACAATATACACTTGGTATTCCCTGAAGTCTTATCCTGCATCTACAGACTGGACCCAACAGACTGGACCCAACAGACTTACAAGTAATAATCCTGGGACTTAAAGCTTAACTATGCATGTTTTGGGAGATGAATAGTTGGTGTTTCAAGATACACGCTGTTAAGTTCATATCTTATTGAAAGTGTTTCTATATTATTTCTTTGAATATGTTGTTGATAACTCGAAATGCGATCTTACTATTACTAGTATTAGTAATTTAAAAAACTATTTTTGTGTATATTCGTTCCGCACTATTTATTTACTTTTAAATACTTGATTGTAATGTAGGGAAAAACAGATACTTGTAAAAAAATCAAGATGTGATATTTTTATATTAACAATTTCCATAACTATTATAGTTTTATTTCGGGCTCAGTTGGTTATTTCTACGCGTAAACAGACAATTATCGGTGAATACAAATGCTACGTTCTTCTCAATTTTATCTTATATATTTTTGCCATTTTAATCATCAATTCAAGTAAAAAAAAAAAATTTTTAAAAAGATTTCTTTCATGAAATATAACTATTATAAATACATATTCGTTAAAGTATAAATTTTAAGACATTTAACAGCAATAGTATTTCTTTCCCACACACTGACATCGGTATTCCAAGACGATTTTCATCAATCATAAATACAGACATTAAGAGACAAATTATTAACTTAATTCATTTCTGTCCCACAAAAAAAGTAAATCACATTCCCATAAATATTAAATGAATTATTTGATGAAATTTAACTTTTACAAATGTGCTATTTATTTTTATTGTCATTTTATTGACTTCTTAAATATATTTCGAATAGATAGTAATTTTTAACTCTTATAGTGCAAAATTAGAGTTAATATAATTTAAAACTGATATCTTAATTGTGTTAACAACTATCCAGTGGTAAATTGTTTACTCTAGCGGGAGCTCTTTAAACAAATTTTCAAATGACAGTTTTAACAGTTGTTTTAGTTTTGAATTTGATACTAAAATGGACAAATGTTGCTATAAGTAATTTTAGGGTTAACAATTATCTGATGGAACTTTGAAATGAAGACCATGCATGTTCAGATATCACGTCAAGTGTTGAAACTGCGTCAGATACTTCTCACGGGTACAGCGGAGATGCATTGATAAAGGCAGTTTGATATTAAGTCGTCATTAAGATAAATGATTAACGATTTAGTGATAATTTTGAAATAGAACCTCACTTTTCTTTATCAAAATAAAATATTGAAATAAAATCATTTTATCCCTAAAATTGATAGTTTCCTTCTGGTAATTAATTATTTTATACGGCATCCATATTAAATATTTGAAGGAATACAATTAAACAAGTCGTTCCGCTGTTCAATCAGAACCAGATAAGGTTAGTCAAATCACAATATTTACTTACAAAACACGCATTAACATATTATTCAAAGTGAACAGGCTTGCATCGGATGTTAATTATGTAATCAAGGTTTAATGTACATGTGTCAATTTCTAGCTGAAATATACAAGCCTAATTTATTCCTGTCAAGAATTGTAATGCCCGTTATCCCACAACGATGCACATTTCCCACGAATGACAATGTATCAAACTACCTGATTTCCATATCCAGCACGTAACGCACGTGCACGGCCCAGCATTAAGTCAGGCTGATGGACACGTCCATGCCACCTGATCTACTCGGTTCGTATTTCACAATGAAACGTATGGTGTCCACATCAGACGGTAAACCTAAATCAGAAAGCCAAGTTGGGTCCTGGCCCCCGTTTCACAAAAACATCATAACTTTACGACGTCGTAAATCATGTCACTGGGTTATGAAGTCTTTGTGAAACGGGCCCCTGGTGTCACAGTTTCAGTTATACGTCAGTTAATAACACTGTTAATATCACCTGTATAAATAAACACAATTGATGTGTACCCAAATTTAATTCACATGTAGAAAAATATTTATATATTAAAACGATATAATTGGAATATCCAAAAAATAATTTTCATGAACAATCTAAGTCTTTTTTTGTATTCATTAAATATTAGTATCTACCGAAAACACTATAATTTGATTTAATTAAAAAAATACAACAAGGAACACTTTTAAAATTATATTTTAAATATGGACGACTTGCGTTCATGCAAGACAAGGTTTCGAAAGGAAGTATATTTAAGTATTGATAATGTCAAATGAACAAAAGTATCTATTTTTTTTATTTTAGTTTTTAGTCACAGATAACAAAATTTATTGTGAATAATTCACTTCATTTTAACTTAACCCTGCTAATCTGTATCTGCAGTATTTTTCCACGCTGGTGTTTGTTGTAGGAAGCTCGGGTTTCCACTGCGAATATTGATAGAGTTGTGTGTCTGTTTCATTGCTACATATGTTCATTTCAGTGGTGTAGCACAATCAAAACAGGCATGCTATGGTCGAGGTGGTATCGATTTCACGTTCATTTACATGTATTTACATACCAGCTTTGTCTCCTAGATCCTTATTACACATTAATGCTAAGTGTATTCAAACAAATATTGAATATTACAACAATACATGTTATTGGATTCTGTCGTTTAATTATGGTGCATACATACTTTATGTTGAGTAATAGTCAACGTTATGAAAATCAAAGATAATTTTGTCTACTAATATTAGCTTGGGATTCTGATTCTTGATTGCATTCATTATTCAAAACACAAATATACACAAAATTATAACCACTCATAACTTAACCCTTAAAACTCTGATTTGGTTCTTTAAAACTTAAAACTGTCAACCATTCAGCTGTTTAAAACCTATCATGTGGTCATGTGTTTAAAAGAGCTCCCTATGGGAGCTCTTTTAAACACATGGCCACAGGATAGGTTTTCAGCAGCTTTAGATTTAACGTGTTACAATGATATGAACAATTAACATGTGAAATCGACATAAAATTAACATGTATGATGTCAACAGGCTCTTAGTTTAACAACACATTTTACTACCTTATGGGTATAACTGTGTATAGCACGTCATCTAGAAAGGTAATTCAGATATTACCCTACATTTCCCTAGTTTCTAACAATCGGCTCCAAAAGGAAATATCTACGGGTTTTTTTACTAACTCCGTCATAATAAGTTCAGGTATACGACTCCAAATGAGAAAAACTACTAACACTTCGAATTTGACAAAACAGACATACATTACCCGAACAGTAACCACATACCCTGCGGTCTTCCGCTACCCTGTCGACTACCAACCCTTTCCCGCTCTGGTAGGACTACCCGACCACCCTTCGCGACAGGGGAGGAAAATATTTCAATTTTAATGAAAATTCCCCATCGACCTTTTGGCCCTTTATCGGGTAGCTTGCAGGGACGGGTAAAAGATGTAGACGGGGAGACTGCCGGCCCTGACGTTATCTTTTGTGACTGCTTGTAATTTACTCCTGTGGCATTGTTGCCCCTTTTAAAAGCGGGGGGAATATTATGAGAAGGGGGACCAGTGTCTCTGTGTCCCCCCATACCCCTCCCCTCCCCGTTTTGACGAGGCCCTTACCTCGGGATTCATTCTAGCAAAGGCTTCTTATTTCTCCAATTCCTTTCTCTTCCTCTTATTCTCGGTATTTTTGTATGGATTTGAAATTGACGACCATGCATTACCATATAGATAACTCGTGCATCAAGCCTTCAATAGGCGGCGCTGTCTTTCTATGGGGTTTCAAGTAGAGATTTCGCTTGAAATGAAATTGACATTACCCATTTCTCTGTGGTAGCACTAGGGGTACATGTTTGTTTAGCTAGGCAATGATCGCAAATAGCATGATGATATTTTATTTACGAGTTGAATGAGGGGGATTCCGCTTACGAACAAAAGCTAAATCATAAATTTAAAGAGTTGAAAAGAAGCCTTCAAACAATTCCAAAGACATCAAAATTTATCACCTCTGTTCCGTTTTTGGCGAGAATCGTGTCGGGTATTATTTATTAAATTTACATTTATTTCCATCACGACGTAGATGATCGTAGATTTGAATATACTGAAATAATGCTCGTGACTCAGAACCAGCAGAACGGTCGGGTAAAAAAAACATGTACAATGGAAATCGTCACCTACGGACAGCCATATAAAAATATCAGGAAATGTGTTACCCGCAGATGTTGCATATGGCAAATAGAGATAAAACCAGATCATTTGCCAATGTGTACAGAGTGACGAGCGAGTTTACCTCTACCCTGGGGACATACATTGGTCGTTGTTAAAACAAATTATTTCTTGCTTCCTTGTGAATCTCGAGCTGTGACATTCCTCTGATAAACACTAAAGACTTCCTTTTGTTTCTAATTCTTTCTGTTTACTTATTACAACAGTTTGCGATCAAACGGTTAATGAGCGGTGGGTGTTAATCTCGCCAAGTCTCGTGACCAGGCAATTATTGGTGCGTTAATTGGCGGGTTTGTTTATTCCATGCTCCGTCTCTATCCACGTGAATGACAAGTGTGTGTCATCCCCCCGTCTCGCGATGCCCACCACAATAGGCTCAAGGGCTCCGAGTCAACAGCACCACTGAATGGTAACATCTTGTGACGCTTCGAGAGCAAACAGATCGTGGATTAACTCTTAAGACGAACAAATTGCTGATAATAATTTACACACGAAGCAATTTCCACTCGACTTTTATTCTAGGAGATACATTTCCGCATAAGTAGAAATAATCGGAAATATTAGCTGGTTTTAATAAAATAAGAATGGCGCTGTCGAACGTCTTGCTATTGTCTGCTGTCGTTATTAAATCATCCCCCGTCTTGTACATGTCCGCAATTGTCAAAATTTAGGTTGTCAATTGCTTTTGCGGATTGCGAGGAGATTTTGTGTTAGTGTTGTGGGGGATTATAGACAACCCCGGGCTGTATTGCGCACCGCATCAAGCATTTAGGAAATTAATGTGTCATCTTTTGATAAATGAAATGGAAAAACACTGGTACGATTTAAAACGCGTCTTCTTGTGGATTTCACGTTTTGTGTACATTTCTGGCGCGTATGGCGGTGGTTTAGAAGCGAGTGGTATCTCAGCCGAGTGGAGGCCCGCATAATCGTACTCAAGTGCGAAATGTTTTATGTTATTTTTCACCTTATTCTTTTCCTAAACCATTCAATTTTACGTTGAGTGCGCACACTTTTTTTATATTTTCTACAACAATCCTCGTTGCCAATCTGTTGAGGGTTTTTAGTTAACTTTGCGTAACCTCAGCATCTGGCGAAATATTCCCACTTCATTTATACACAATACTCATTTTGTCTGTGGAGGTTTGTGCACACCATGTGATGAAACAACACAAAGCAATTGCCGAGATGGACTATAAAAGAATGATAATAATATTGGCAGTAGTTATTTTTTAAATATGTTTAGTTTGTTTTATTAAGGTTGATTAGTTTTGGTCTCAGCAAGTTATTCTGGTTGCTAGTAGGTTCCAATTATTCTGGTTGGTTATTCTGGTTGTGTATGTTTATTACACTATGTATGACCCTGGTTGTTCTGAATGTTTGTACCCTTGTTTTTGTGTGACAATGAGGAAGCTATAAGGCCGTTGTACTCTTAGCGTTACCGTAGTTTTCAAGCTCCGTAAGTTTTCAAAGCAGGCGAGAATTGACCTCGACTGAACGCATGAAACGGATAGAAAGTCCACTGATCCGAGCCAGCAGTTGTAGCATTGATATCGCATCCCGCCACACATAGCTCGGCGATATTGACAACATCTCATAAAGACGTCAAAACTGGGATAAACACATCGCCAAATAAAACAACCACTCCTCGTTTGTTCTCGAGCCTACCGCTAACAAGGGAGGCAGGAAACAAGCTGATTGGCGCTTGAGTGACAGCTCAGTGTCTCACGTGACTTCCATAAAAGGAGCGGTGGGCGGAGCGATGGTATGTACGAGCACAAATAAATTACACGCAAGAGCTGAAACGGGAGGGACTCTGTGAAATCGATCAGTGAGCAGATAAGCAATCAGTTGATAAATCGCATGGTTGTCATTGAATTTATGTCATCTATAGCCTGAACATAGAAATATTTTATGATGTGCATGACTGGCACATTCCTTCCCGCCATTTAAAGGGTGCCACTTGGGTGTACGGTAAAAGTGTAATTGAGATCAACAAACTCGCCGATACATATCACTCATCACGTCTCGTCACCCGCATCCGAGAAATATCGCGATGCACGGGCAGCCCTACCGGACCATGGAGATTCCCGCGGGGTATCGCTACCACCACCCAAACCCTAATGTTCACATGATGGACTTTTATCATCAGTGCAAAAGTAAGTCAAATTTCAGCTTTTTTTTCTCAAAAACAGGAAATGTACATCGCGAAACTGTCACTCTCCTGTCAGCCCGCCCCTGTGAAACTGGGCCAATAGATCTGGTTTACAAGTGCTAAAATTGTAGTGAACGGTGCACTTTCCACCTTGTTTTTCTTTGGAAAGTGACCGTTTACAAAAAAAGTAGCATTTGTAAATCAAACTATTAGTATATTTAGACGATGTACATTCGCTTGTAGATATCTAAAGATGATGTGCATTGCTTGTGGATATCAGTGTCGGAAGTACCTTGCACTGTTGGTCAAGCATTGCTGGGGTTGTCATGACGTCGCGGTTTTCCAAGCGAAGCATGTACGCCATTCATGCTAACAGACTTGAGACATGAACAGCCCGAAAAGAAGTCGCTTTCAGAGGTGATCGACACTCCACTACTTGTGTAAATTATATTACCGTAAGCCGTGGTGCGGCACGTTTCACTCCGAACCCTCTCTACAGAGTTCAATAGTTTGTGGAGTCAATTCGATTAGCGGGCCAGTTGGTTTCGCATTTTGATAATTATGTGGAATGTGTTAACTTGGTTCAGGTTCGTGGAACCTTCTGATCCGTGGTTTGCTTCCTTATTTACCTGCTAACTCAAGCAACGCGCAGAGCATGTGTATATCACACAGCGCATGTTTGTATCGAACCCATTTCACACCGACTCCGTTCCGTGTGGTTATAAACACGTGTATATAGCATGCCAATTTCAGTCTTCTCAAAACACATGTTATTGTCACTGTTTAATTTTGGAAAAAATACAACAAATATACTTAGTCAACGTTGGTCGTTCGATTTATACATGTCACAATTGTTAAAAACTGTTAATTTTCCAAAGACAAGCAAGTTTTTCTTTGGAAAGTGCAGAGTTTACAACGATTTTGACATTTGTTTAGCGAACCCATGAACAGTGTGTTATCGTTCTGCTACTACTAGGTTCAACATAACGCATATTTGTCAATTTCTGAAATCTCATATGGTGTTTTTGTGACCATAGAAAACACAAGCACATTTCATGTTGACACGGTGGGATTATTTGTCGCGGAGCGCAATCCCGAAAGTTTGAAAACCTAGGGTTCGGCAATAAAAATAAAATTGTCTAAGATTTCACACAGGTGAACAATGTTGGAGAGTTTTTTTCTAGCACAGTTTGTTGTTTCATGGCCCATAGCCTTCGTTTTTAGAGCCCTTGTCGGGGTGTTGGGTTTCGGTTGTCGATTTCACCCTCCCCAAGCGTGACATGTTCTTTTCCGAGCACTCCACTAAGCGCCGCACGTGGCTCGTGCCACAAATTCATCATTTCAGTGTGTATTTTACACATTGATGCAATGGGGATTTATTTTATTTAATTCAAGTAATTTTACTAATTACTTTCCAACCATATATACTTATACACATCTATTTTCCTATATGCTATTCCGACACCACTTTTTATACACAGTTGTGAGTTTATTCCCGATTTACTGGTCTCATTATTTGGTAGTAATTTCCTCGCACGTAATTGTTGTTTTCGCTCGCGTGAGATGTACATTTCCTGCTCACCATGAATTTTGTCAATATAAATTTTTAATGACACCAACAAAGATTAAACGCTATTTGCTGTAAGGTGGCCGTAGTTCCGTTCTGTGAAAAGTTACATCAATTAACAGTTGTCAAAAATAATACTTAAAGAGCGAAAAAAGTGTATCACTAAAACTCGCAAGCCAAGTTTAAAATTATAATGGGTAAAAATTAACATTTTCTGTTTGAGAAACGTTACACGATTATATGGAAAGGGTAGTCATGTATGAAATATGCACCGTAAAGGGGCACTGGAATCACTGAATTCCGTGCTAAATGACAGTTATGTGTCAATATATCTTTAGCGGCTTTAGTTCCCCCCTATAGTATCGATGACATTTGAGGGGTCGGGCGAACCCCGTGAGGGTAGAGAAAGAGATATATCACTCAGGGCGGACCAGTCTAGAACATAAACGATTTGTAGCAAGGTGGGCAACCAATCGGTGAGTCGGACCGGCTGGTAGGACCGAGCGCTGGCTGAGGCGAAACCCAAGAAATGCCTGCTCACTTGATCTGATCAGCTAGCAGCTCGCGGTTTGTTTATAGCTAATTAACTTATCGCGGCATCGAGCCCACGTGAGCTTCTCGGTGCTCCACCCGCATATACCAATCTCAGACCGTTTTATTCTAAGGATTGTTTCAAGCTTGGACGGTCTTGAAGCGGCAGTGCTGGACTTTGTTGACTTTACGCGACCCTCGACTACGGCCAGCTTCTCCTTACATCGGCCTCTTGTAATCTATTGTGGATCGGATAATACGCACTGGAGTCAGTCACCTCGGCCACCCGTCACTAGTCGGCCATCAGCCCGTGTGCTGTCCACTTGTTCATGACGTGTCTCTGATCTAGTCTGTCTGTCCGTCCGTCAAAACTCTGCCATGTTCTGGGAACAAGATACAATGCACCATCCCTCATGGGGTTCATTCCATCCTTCTTTCGCCTTCAGGCCACCCCAGACATTTGATCCTTATCAAGGTAAATATTTAGTGTTGGTTGTCATCATTGTCACATACACTGGAATTATAAATTAAATTTACAAATGCTAAAATCGTTGTAAATTCTGCACTTTCAAAAGAAAAACAAGAGGGTTTTTTTAGGGGGGAAGTGGAGAATTTACAACCGTTTTGGCATTTGTAAACAGACCATATATTATCCTGTGATATTGACAAGTGTTTATTGACATCGTGTTTGTTTCCTGATGTTGGCATCACGACGATGATACACGCCCCTTTAAAGGTTCTTGACTACAATTAAAAAAATATATTTTTTGTATAAAAATCTAAATCAACTATTTTTTTAAATGTATAAACTAAATAATATTGTTTTGTCACTGAGTATTTTATGTTTGTACTTCCAACGGTGAAAATATCAATATCATGCAAACACACGTGCGGGTGTTTACATTAACAGTTGTATGCACACAGCAGATGGGGAACACTAGCTTTTACAATTATTATTTCAGTACTACTGTGGTATTATTATTTCGAAGTATTGTAGAAATTATCAATAAATCTTTTTTATCAATATAAAAAATAGGATGTATATTTTCTCTTCACCACAGTTGCGAAATATACCACTATCAATTTTAGTTTTAGTAAAACTATTGCATTTATGCACGATGTATTTTTTAAATGATTTACATAAAAAATATAGTGACTTTTCACCTTTATTTTTTTTAAATTAAAAAAATACTGGAATTGTGATATTATTTATTTACAAAATGCAGTGAGTAAAAACATCTTTAAAAAATATTTCCGATTTCAAAAGTGCCTTTAGCTTTTTGTTAAAATATTTTAAACATTTTGTCATTACCGGCGCAATTCTTCAAACAGTTTAAATCGGTTTATGAGAGAATATTTATTATGTTAGGTCATTGTGTCATTTTGTAATTCTTTCGGAAAAGTTTTAGATTGTATTTGAAATGTATTGAAATGTTTACAACATATTCGCCCAGGGCTACACGTCGGGAGTAAGTAAGCCGTTAGATAACTAATGTTGAAATGATGAGCTTTTATTTTGAGCGGGATGTCGGCCTAATTCATAAACCATCCTTGATTCTCATTATTTTCATGTTAGAGCCAGTTTTTAAAGGTCTGTTCGTCCGCTGCCGCCTGCTGTAGAAGCCTTGTAACAAAAGGTCTCTTAAGCTCTGTCAGCACTACAAGCAAAAAGACTGGCTTTTCTATACATTTGAAGAGGGTATTCAGCTCTCGAGTGCTAAATGACTTGATACAGCCGAGGCTGAATTGGTAGAATTCCTTGCCCGTTCTTGTGTCTCTTTCCCGACTACCCCCAATCGTTAGTTGGACATTTTTACAACCCTCTGTAACACAAACTCTGGAGCAACTGACATTTGTCAATTGCAGAATAATTTCTCACTCCAGCTATGTTTATGAACATTTGATGTGATCTTTATTGCGATCTTACATAAGCTGCACTGGTCACTGCAGTTTTAGTGTTGAAAATTTGATATAAACATTACAGCATTTTTACTGCGCTCATATCATAATGGATATCTATTGATTGTGTCGTTTTACAAATTAATTGCTATTTAATCTTGTTTTAAAAGGAAGATAAATGTTAAATCGAAAAATAATTATCTCAGTTTAATGTTTACATTGCGAGATAATTTTTTATAATTCTTCTTTAAATTATGATTCGTGAATATTAATAGTTGCTACAAGATCTATGACGATCAAAAATCTATTAATTTTACCATCCTCCATATTCCCGGAGATATGTTTTTATCTCACAATGATATAAAAAGTCTCTGCTGATATTAACGTATATATATTCCCATATTAATATTTTATACATTAAAACTGATAAGATCGCTTTTTATATTTTATTTCAGTGTCCTCAAAATGTATAATGAAGGAGATTTAGGAAAATAAAAGACACTTAATAAATACAGATAGTATTATTTAAACTTCTACTAATTCTAAAAACAACTGTTCATGAATTGATAACCACCAACATGACTTATTAACGAACAGTACTGACTAATACATTACTGCCACACAATTTAGGAATTAAAATATAACTTCAATACAGTTTGGAAAACCACTAAGATTGCATGACATTAATACAGAAAAACTTAAAAGCGCTGTGAAAATATGTTGTATTGCATTAATAGTAAACATTCAAAATGATGTGAAAATTTCTTGTATTGCATTGATATCAAAAATTAAAAGTGCTTTATGGCACTAATAATAAAAAGTAAGTGTTTTGAAAATAGATTGTTCAGTATTAATAGAAAAGAGTAAAGATGATGAAAACCAATCCTGTGGTAATTTGTTTAAAATAGTTCCTTTTCAGGAGCGTTTAAACAAATTTACACAGGATAAGTTTTACCAGCACCTTTGAAAAAGGAACACAAAGTATCACTGTGTATATTTTAACAAATTTATAAACTAATTTTACTACTTTCGTTGCAGGCCACGGAGGTGTGAACCAGCTTGGAGGTGTGTTTGTGAACGGACGCCCGTTACCTGATGTTGTGCGTTCACGTATAGTGGAGCTGGCTCATCAGGGAGTGCGTCCATGTGATATATCTCGACAACTCAGGGTGTCGCACGGCTGTGTTAGTAAAATACTTGGCAGGTAAATACTCTTTAAATATTCTTCACAATAATATTTTTCTTCCCTTTCAAACTATTTGTAAATATTGAAAACTAAAAATGACGGTAAACATTATTTTATCAATTTGAATAACACTTCCCGACAATAATACAATTTTATTTCAGTTAAATATATGCCTGTTAGGTACATTATATTAAATTCGTTTAAAAATATATTTACAAAAATAAAATATATACAGTTAAACTTAAAAACTTTTGAAAAACAGGTTTTGATTTTTAAGTATTTATAAATCCCGTTTAATCATGTTTAAATCACGTTTATTATCTTATCGTAAATTATAAAACTATAAGTGCATTTGGTTTTCTTGATACTATTTTTGCCGTAGCGATATCAAGTTTCTTTCTAGGCTCAGTGACATTTACATTTAAAGTTATCACTCCGTCATTTGAAACTGATCTAATAAAAGCTTTTGTTTAGGTTTAAATGTTACTAATTAAAAAAACAAACCAAAAATATAGAATATAATTTTGAAATAATATTATATTATTATCATATTATCCATTTTAACATTTCTTATATTCATTTTCAATCGTGAAAGACCTGATTAAATTGTTATGTTTTCTTTATTGCCTATTATTCAAAAAACAACTTTCAAAATTACCAATTAAATTAGCTTATTTCATACAACTAGTATTAATTATGGTATGTTCATTAATCGTTGAGAAAATTGTATAGGCAAGTATATAAAAAATAATTGTGATTTTTTACTATGATCAATACACAATCAAGAAAATCCTCCTTCTACTCCTCCTCCTACTTTCAACAGCGTTCCATAGAAAAACCATACACATTCTTTTCCATTGTTTAAAAATAGAAAACATTTGAAATACGTAAATGTAAGTTTCCGTATGTGGATAATTTGAGATATCTACAAGATCTATACAGATATATCGAGTGTCATCACCAAGTAGTCTCTGACAAACAACAATGAAATTCATGTCTACAACACTTGTTATTTTCTACTTTACAAATATGGGTTTAACTCTTGAAACATCGTATTAATGTAAGTAGACCTTAACATCATGGTTATCTTGAGCCGGTGACAAATTGCTTCCAAGAGTTTTAAAATTTGCAAATCTATCCGGTGACAATTTGTTTCAAAGAGCTCCTTTTAGGAGCTCTTTGAAACAAATTGCCACCGGATAGATTTGCACTAGCGTATTACGGTGACATGTAAATATAGTTTAAACAGGTAACACTGTAAGGGTTAAGGCTACGCCGCACAGATAGTCATAATTACAGCGGTGGTTAAATTTCACAGTCCGGGGGAGATCCAGTCATTCTCTATGTTCGTGAGTTGTTCGATTTGTTCTAAAATATTTCTCCAACTATTTCCGACCCGTCTTCAAATGTCCCAAACAAAACTTAGCCATGCAATCAGGAAAATACTTTCATGTAATGTGAAAACACTCTCAACAACAATCCATTCCGTTTTATGTCGCTGTGTTACATACAGAACGTTCGAAAATAGATGTATTTATTTTTATGAATTTTGTAAGTCAACAGCGGATTTTATTTTTAAATTAGCCGTGCATATATTTTGATTTTGGTACCTGTTGGTGTCATCTCGCGTGGTTTATTATTAATTTACAAAACACTTCTAAATGAATTCTTGTGGATGGAACCAGTGTTGTAAAGCGTTTCCTTTCTGGTAGAAGACTAGTTGCACTTCAAACACAAACGTTTTGTACACCACGCCCAAAGATTGGCCAACAATGCATCCGTGCCCAGATAACCATCTTCTTTTTTTCTCCCCCAAATGCCCCCTCTGCCTAATTCTGTGGGGCCCTGTGTTGAAGCAGTAGTTAACTATTATAATAAAGGCGTGCCAGACTTGAGTCAGGCAGCCCCTCTGTCATCTTCTGATTGAAGCTCCATATTTGCGCTGATGGCTTCGGGCGAGTGCTATCTGGCCACACATCGGCACACGACAACACTCACCGGCAGGAAAATAACAGGGTCTTGCCGTTATTGAAACTCATGTAGTGTGTTTAAAGGTCATTGGAATTTTAATAAACTATTACCACGTCTAAAACAGGATTCTTTATAAATTACGCAGCCATATTCAATTATTTTAAAAAGAAAATTAAAAAAAAAAAAATTCGGAAATATATATTTTTTTGTTAGTTGCAGTTCCTCGGTATCTGGTATGACATTTGTTTTAAAGTAATCGTAAAATTATATTATATTAACTTTAAAACGTTTAAGTACATAATATATTCATTGTACTATCTAAAACTAAAATTTGCCTGTTGAAAACCTATCCTGTGGTAATTTGTTTCAAAGAACTTTTTTCTGTTCTTTGAAACAAATTACAACATCATAGGTTTCTAATGTCACAGGATGACCACAGTTTTAATCTTAGTTCAGTGCTGTAAGATTCAGTATTAACACCTATCATTTCTTGTAAGTCTCTATTGTTTATGTGACAATGTCGTGCACTAAATCCTGGCTTTTAGATTGGACAAACCGGATCGTTCACTACCAGTTGTTTCCTTCAATTAATGTAGTTCTATAAATTGATCAATTAAATCAATTTTGAATTTGTATTACACCACGCGTCCTTGTAGATCAGATGAAACGATCTAACACCGCATAAATGGACCTGGTGCCAGAACTTAAAAGCATTGTATCTTCTGAAAGAACCTTTCCTTTTGGCATCACCTTCGGGAACTCGCACTTCGTGACATAGGTGTAGCCCCGGCGGGGCAGATGTGTAGCATTCACCTTCATCACAGCTAATCACTTGAAATGTACATAAACATTAGACCCGGACCTGTGCTTGAATTTACTGGGATTAGATTAGCTGGTTTGAAATGTACATGCAATTAGCATGAAGGCGCTTCAAACACATTTCACAGCGACTGAACATGGTTCAAATGAGGAGAGATTGCCCACAATCGTTTTCAAATTGGCCGTGCTGGTCTAAGTACCGGGTTCAAAGCCGCTTTCCGTGGTTTGGTGGCAGTCGAATCGTCATACGAGCGGGTGACACCAGCCGGCTTGCGTGATGCACCATATCTTGGCAGACATCACTGGGGGACAATCAAAGTGGTCTTTGTCCCCCTGACGTGAGTGTGTGTGTGGTGTGTGATGTATGCTCCTTCCCCACACAGATCACCAGTTACTGAGCACTCCACGTTCGGCTCTCATTTCACGTCAAACTCTTCACGTCCCGTTCCATGGAACTTTCGTAAGGCTAAGATATTTTAATTTGTAATGCTAAGACATGTTAACTTCCATCTTAGCACTCTTGATACGAGAGCGCTAAGATGAAAGATAACATGCCTTAGCCTTACGAGAACGCTAATATGAGAGCTGTTAAGAGCTGATCTTCTTAACCAAAATGGTAAAAAGAAAACCAATAGGTCTTAGGCTTACGATACTTGAATGGAACAAAAACGCAAATATAAAGTTAAGATGTATTAACCAAACGAAGGTTTCTTGCGACGGGAGTCTGGTCAGATTACTTACAAATGACATTTTCGTCAGAAGAAAACCCCCTCAGTCGCCAATTTCAATATTTTTATAAACTTATTTTATTTTTATTTTTTTAAACATATTTACGCTTGTCTTCAAATGATGAGAATATATTCTCATCATACAAATACCAAAATCATTGTCTTTTTTAAAAGCGCAGTTGACAACAATTCTGAAGTCTAAAAACCGAAACCATTTGTCAAGTGTTGATCTTTGATGAAGACGATTCTGTGAAAGAAATCCAATGGAGATCACTCTATATCTTCCCTGAAATATAGTACTAAGTGGAGGTTGTGACGAATGTATATTTCAGTGAAATACGTGTTAAAATACATTACATGTTGTAGATAAATGTGTGCGCACTAAATGACACGAGTGTCAGGAGATACATGGAAACACGACACCGCCGCATCGATACTAAACGTTAAGGGCTAGTTGCATGACCAAGCGGAATGATGTGTAATTTCTGTAGGTGCACATGGTAAAGTGACAAACACAGGCAGTGTGTTTATGTCCATGAATGACAAATGATACAGCTTGTTAAACAAAACGTACAATTTTGTTCATTTGAATAAATAGTTTTGCTCATTTAAACCGCAATCTTGAAACTTACATAAAAGTAATGTTTAAGTTATGGATCAATCATAATTTAAATTTATTATCGTTAAACAATAATTGATTAAACTTTGTTAATAGGTTTAGTTTACAAATGCCATAATTGTTATAACTGTGCACTTTCCCAAGAAAAACAACCTTTTCTTTGGAAAGTGCATAGTTTACAACAATTTTGGCATATCTAAACCAAACGCATACCTAAGTATATGGAAGCAAAGGTATTAATTTTTGTCCAAAATACCATTTCAGGAACTGTTCATTCAGTGATGAATATAAAATCAATTTGTAATTTTTATCCTAAATAGTATTAAATTATAATAGTAAATATTAAAACAGATAAAACTAAATTTACTGTTTTCCAAAGTTAACAACTTTTAAACTCGTTTTTTAAACATGTTGGAACGGTGTAATAATGTCCGGCTTTAACTTGAAACATTTTGAACTTGCAGTAAATAATGTACTCAAGCAGTTAACTAAACAGAATAACTCTCTCCAAGCGTGCTACACTGGTCATTATAACAATCTACACATATATAATATCGATGCATCGATATTGGTAGCTTTACAATGTTGTCACACAGGAACACAGAGGAAGAGCTATTCAATTACAAGCCTGCGGATATTGTGGAGTGTTGTGTTGGATTTAAATGGCCCTGTTAATTAACGATATTATTGGCATTTACATATTCAAACAGCTGTTGTGCAGCAAACGTATCGAGATTGTAGCGTTCCACGCATGCATATTCACAAGCTTATACGATATCATTGGAGAGTGATGTCCACTATGTTCTACGATGTCACAATTAATCGTGTGTCACATGTGTGTCACTTGTACTACAAGCTAATACATCGACTAAATCAGAGGTTCGGGTTTTCACTGTGAATCGATTTATACATTAGGTCCATCGGTTCGGTTTACAAATGCTAAAATTGTTTCAAAATGTGCACTTTCCAAAGAAAAACTTGTTTTTCTTTGGAAAATTCACATTTTATAACGATTTTGGTATTGGTAAACCGAACCAATAATCCTACTGTTATTTTAGCCCCTAAATCAGTGTGAACTGTACACTGTAGATTGTCTTTAATGACCCGTTTACTATAATTTGGACATATGATAACCTTCAGCCTAATGAATTAGTCCTAGCATGAAATGTAATAATTGTTAGAAAAAGTTACTTGAATCGGATCAACAAATTTATATATTTAAAAACCACTAATTCTTACAAACTACTTCAAACAAGCTAACAACACGTAACATGTTCTTGTCAATTGCAATTTCAATTAAACTGTAACAGAAATCGACAACTCTCCATCTGTCTTGTTCGAACAATGCATCGATTACGTAGTTTGGTAATGAAAATTATTGTTGTAGATATTTCTGTACTGAATATCTCAATGACTCTCTTAGCTTTTTTCCCTCACATTTTCTGTTTTATTGACAATTCGGAAATTTCTTGGGTTGTTGCGCCTACAAACGAGCGTGCGGGTGACAGCTTGAGCGTGTTGTATGTTCCGGCTGGTTCTGTCAGGGCGGATATGATGTCTTTTACAAGTTTTAATATCTGGTTGGCATTGTACATGTTATTTGAATGAAGGTAAATGACAGACCCATCGCTGTATACCGTGTGGATGATTGGTGCCTATCGACATGATGTCGTATCGATTTTTCACATCCAGCTTTTCCTGCAATTAGACCCTTACTCTTTCCATTAACCTTTATAGTGCTAAAATTATTTTAAAATTAAATCCAACTTATGCTGTTGAAAACCTGTCATTTGGTAATTTGTTTAAAAGAGCTCCGTAGGAGCTCTTTTAAACAAATTACCACAGGAAAGGTTATTCAGCAACATGTTGAGGACATGGAAATTTTGTTTTAGCGTTTGTAGGGTTAGTTTTCATGTTGTGTATGTTTATTTAAATATGCTGCAATAAAATGTCACTGTTACGGGTTGATCTACAAATGAGTGATAAAAACGACAGCGGCAAAACACGAGTAATGTGGCCGTCGTGACTGATACCATTCATTATTTAATACAATACAATTTGTATTGGCATTAACCCTTAGAGTGCTGAGTTAAGTTACGTGGGAAATAAAACTATTACAACTTAATGTTTCAGAACCTATTTAGCTTAGAAAACAATACAAATACATATTTTTCTAGCGTTCTAAGGCTTAAAATATAACCATGTTACTATTTTTAAATAATTTTGTAATACTACTATTTTTATCGTAAATTGTTCACCTTTGCAGAATATTAGCTCTACACCTATTGCCTCTTTTTAACTTTAAGGAATAGCTATTAATGATAATATTTATCAAAAATATTGATGGACATGTTTCTATATTGTTTTGTTTGTTTTTCAGGTATTATGAGACCGGTTCAATTAAGCCAGGTGTGATCGGGGGCAGCAAGCCGAAAGTGGCTACCCCTAAAGTGGTTGACGCCATCACACACTACAAGGTGGACAACCCCACCATGTTTGCCTGGGAGATCCGAGACCGGCTGCTGAGTGAAGGGGTGTGCTCACAAGACAACGTACCAAGTGTTAGTTCAATAAACAGGTCAGTAACCAATCACACACAGACAAACAAACGTGTATATCAAACACTTAATTATCCAAAGCTATATATATAGCCAACCATATATCTTAGCCAACCATAGAACAAGATATGTAAATACTCTTTTCAAATCAAGAGACATTGACAACTAGTATACACCAAGGCACCTCATATAGCAAGACAACTTGTCAATTACAGCACCATAATATCAAGATATAATCTTGTAGCCGAGAACAGCGCCATATACACCAAGACGTTTAGCCAAACAGTTTTGATATATATAAAAGTTTGCAAGGCGCTAAATTTAAAATTGTTTCTCTAGTTCTACCGTTTTGCATCACTCATGATGATAACATTTTCCTTAAATATATTATTAATGTGGTGATGGATCAGTCCAGCGTATAAATATTATTAATTAAATTATAGTTTTTCAATAAGAATATGTAACGTTTGTGGGATTTGAGGGAAGTCCGACTGTTGAAGATACTTCCCGTGGGTATCACTCATCAGGACATCGGGTTGTATGTTTCATGCCAAATGTCATATGCTACTGATGTCAATCACTGGTCGAGGAAGACCAGCTGATAACAGCCCTGCACACAGCTGCTCCGTTTCAAATCTTGCATGAAATCGCTATATCGATACGGAATCGACTCGCGGACATGCAACAAACACACGTGACATCATGGCTTTCACATACACCCGCAAATCTCATCACTGGGCCTAAGGGTTTGGTTTAACAATACCAAAATCGTTGTAAAATATGTACAGTTTACAACGATTTTGGTATTTGGAAACCAAACCAAATGCCACATTCGTAAATTATGCACTTTGCAAAGTAAAACTTACAAGTGCACATCTAACAACAGTTGTGGACATTTGTAAACTGTATATTTCAAAGAAAAACTAATTTTGTAACTTTTTAACGATTTGGACATTTATAAACCGAATACATTATATCAATGTATGAACACAGTGGCGTTAGTTTATACAAGTAGTTTATCTCTAGACCTTGGCCGCCGTTTCCGCTTTTACGATTCCTAAAGAGATAGTCTTCTATTTACTTGAGTACCTTCATAAATCTTTATCAAGGTTTGTAACAAATCATAAGGTGAATCAGTATCCCCTTCCTATCAGCCATCGCGAATTGCTTGTTAGTGTTGGCTGTAACAGTTTTACAAAGTGAAGTCATTCTTGTTTTATGATGTAGAGATTTGTTCGCCCCTACCCCAACTGCCTCATGTTTTACACGCAGGCAGCAACTCTGACTAGAATGACCGAATCTCGTGCAAACTGGTCTTAAACTGTAATCCCGGGTTAGGGCTAAAGTGTCGGACTTAGCGTTCAAACGGCCAGGTGTTGGTTGACCTCCGGTCTGACAGGTGTACGAGGAAATTAATCTGTTCATGTCAAGGGGGTGAAAACGGTGGCGATATCAACACCCTGTATTGCGTTGCCAGTTATTCCTGTAAAACAATAAGTGCAAGTGTTAGGCACGAAAGAGGTATTTTGCTAATTACATAATTACAGCTATCAGTACTACAGCTGGATTTTTTTTTGTATGAATGCAATAGCTGACAAAACGTTTTCCATGTTGTGGGTTGTAGTATTTAGCCCGTAAAGTACATGCAACTTTTGTCGGATTCAGATTCCAGATTCCAACGTCTAAGATGCTGTTGAAGACCTATCTCGTGGTGATTTGTTTAAAAAATCTCCTGAAAGGAGCTCTTTTAAACAAATTGCCGCGAGATAGGTCTACAACAGCAATTACCAAAAGGTATTTCAAAGAAATTACTAAAGAGTATAGGTTTTAAATGGCATATTTGGTTTACTTGTAAGATCGTTTTGGGGAGGGGGTCACACAGCAGATAGTGTTTTTGGTTGTTATTTTTTACATTTCTACTTAACATAACTCGGCGTTTTAAAGAATAAATTTGACTGTAA
This sequence comes from Calliostoma canaliculatum, assembly GCA_032361085.1. Lineage (NCBI taxonomy): Eukaryota > Metazoa > Mollusca > Gastropoda > Trochida > Calliostomatidae > Calliostoma > Calliostoma canaliculatum. The sequence continues at coordinate 21,281 of JAULCD010000019.1, read as the reverse complement.
GGTTTGTTTTCACATAAATTGGATTGTCCGTATTAGGTAAATATGGACAATCAGAACAGTGTATTATTACAAATAGTGTATTGTCATTTTTTGGTACTAAATATAAGTTAGCGTTTTGACGGTTAAACTGTGTGTTGTTAGTTTGTGGATCGGGTGATGAGAGGAGGGAGGTAAATTCTAGATGTGCCAAAAGACGGGGTGTGCGTGTGTGGAGGTGTGTAGGGGTGGGTGGCTCGTCCCAAACATGACCATGACTCACAAGTGACATCCCCGGGGGTCAAACTGTAATTCCAAGGGTCTTGTTACGAGCTCCCTGCACAGAAGACCCTAACTCTACCCCTCTTTCACTTTGCAACACAAGTCTTAGATGTCGCCATTACGGGTAACCCACACTTCAAAGTTTTGGCTTGGCCTGGCTTGACGCATGAAAAAGCATTAGTCTAGAAAACAAGTTGTAGCATGAACAATAGATCCTGTATTGTAGACTGACCCTGCCCAGGAAACCTGCAACAGACTGTCGTATTGCACGCAAGCAGGGGTCGAGAATTTGGCCTTCTGGTTTATTTAGAGGCGCAAGCTCTGGAATCGCCAATGACTCGGGGATTTCGGCCGTGTGTTATGGCATTTCTCCATTGGGAATGGCTGGTTTGAAAACTACGAACATGCGATAAAGACACATGTCAACCCATCAAACAATAGCGATCTCGGTGCAGACAGATATAGTTTTACCTGGGACACACGCGCTATTCTTCTGTGGTCATTTTTCAAATATTGATTCCAGGCAAGAACGATCCTTGTATCTTGAGTATCAACCTAGAGTTGTAACGTAAGCCCGAGATTTGCTGAGAAGTGTGTACAACACGGAAAACCATGTCGATTTGCTTGTCAGAGGACTTATGTTTTATGTCAGTAAACAATCGATTGCGGAACAATATGTAGGAGTTGATGCATGCTGGCATGACTACAGACGCGATTGAGACTGAAACTGACACTTATAGTATGAAATGTACATAGACAAATCATGCCCTATTTCCTCATGTGTCAGCTCCCACTTGGCCATCAGTTTTAGTTTACAAAAGCCCAAACCGACAAGGTTTTTTTTCCTTTATAAAGTGGACAGTTTACGATTTTGGCATATAATGCCAAAATCGTTGTAAACTGCTGACTTTTTAAAGACAAACTTGTATGGTAAAGTGCACAGTTTATAACAAGTTTAGAATTTGTAGACTTAAACCATTCGCTCAATGTTTCTTAACTTACATAGATAACCTCATTTCCCTAATCCAGCAAATTCCTTAATCCGTTGACTAGATTGACGAAAATTGCCGGTTTTGAAATGAAACTGAGAGCACAATGGGTTGACACTGGAAACCTCCATTGTAGAATTACCCCAGCCGTTTCCTTCATCCTGCTGGTGTGTCGGCTTGTGTGATGTTGGTCATCCTGCGATTAGACCGCCGTCCAGTGAGACCGCCTGGTCGAAATGACCTCCCATTCCCCATGTAATAATACTTTTTTTTACCCCCGCACCCTCAGAGAGTCATTTTCTCATAATACACTTATCAATGTTTAATGATTTCTGGCAGTGCTCTAGAGACGCGGGAACATAGCGATGCTACCCGCTAAGCTAGTAATAATGGTTGGTGCAGCTCCAGTGTTAAAGCAACGTGTAGAACACAGCACCACCCCAAGAAGGCAATAAAACTGGTGATCTATCACTGCACCTAGAGCTACTTTCATTTGGTTTGACAGTAGAGCAGATCTTGGATTTGGACCCTTGGGGTGCAGTCCTGTTGTGAAGAATAGTTAAAAGTTATTATAAAGACCGTCCCCTACTGCGCTTGACAAAACCCTCCCATTTGGCCCCCAATACCCCTTGAGTTTAATGGCTGGGGTTTTTCGGGTCCTGTACGAAGCTATGTTGACAAAGACATCATCGGAGTTGGTCATTGTCGTCGCCTCAGCTCACACTAGTTTATAGGTGACTCTGTTCACCCAACCGTGGAGGCATTTCTATTTCATAAAGTCTCGAACGATGTTTAAAGCGTTTTAGCTTTTATGTACTCCAAGAGAACTAAACAATACCATGATTCAGAAAGCATCAGAGACGTTCAGCGTCTAAAAGCAAAAAGTCCCAGCCTTTCTCACGAGAACACAAGATGTTATCACAAGTCGCCCCCCATCCAGTCACTTGAGCTAAACACTGTGCACTACAATGCTGGTAATGTTTTAGACAAATGGACAACTCAGACGCGCCGACGTGCTTCATTAGGTGTCAATGTAGATGTTAAAGACAGGAGAACAATCGATTCACTTAAGACGAGGCTGTCAGCTTTCGCCACTAAAATACCTTCCACTTTGTTAAGCCCTTAATGACTGCGATATATAGTGGAATATGGTCACCTTGGGCAATAGGTCTCAATAAACCTGTGGCCTGCGTGGTCAGCTTAACTCAAGTAAATAACGAGGCGCCGTCTAAGACAGTACTGACTACAAACTTCACAAGTTGCAATTTACACAGGTTACATCAAACAACACTTTTCACAAACATATCGGTTCAGGACACTGAAATAAATCTCTTTCATCTTTTTTAAAAATTATTATTTGTAAGTGAATAAATATCTGTGGGACATTATTTAATTTCTAAATAAATAGACATGTTTATGACGTGACGAAAAGCACCAGGCTAACGGGTTTGGTTTATTGTAAATGTGTACTGTATATAATTTTATATTTATAAACTGAATCTAATGTCGCATATACAAAATAATCACTGAACCAGTGGGTTGTGTTTACAAATGCCAGAGTCGTCGTAAGCTGTGTATTTCCCAAAGAAAAACACGTGTTTCTTTGTAAAGTGCGCAATTTACAACGATTACAAGCAAATTGTCCCACTGTGGTTAGTGGACGACGGCAAGAACCACGGGTGGTTGGCAGTGATGACAAGGTTTAGGGATGGTGGACATTGAAATGAGTAGTGGGCTAAGGCCCAAGTGGCCGGAGAGTTGCGGTCAAGCAGCATGGAGACAGCAAATCCACGCTACTCAACAAGCTGGGGTCTCGCCACATTCATGTTTTGTTAATGTCCTTCTTTTGCTTCGCAAATTCAAACACTCCTTAACTAATGTACACCCTTCGGGGCTAATGATAATTAAGATAGTGAGATGAATTCACATTAAGGAATATCAAACGACAGGCTGTTAGATGCCGAGTGCCGACCTGCCTTACAAATGATGGCGGAGGATCAATTTACGCCAAGGAATAATAATTTTGTCATTTCCATTTCACACATAATGAGGGGCGTTGGTTTTTATAGGATTTATGCTGTTTGAAACCAAAACTACTGCTACAGAAAAAGAAGATTGTTTTGTGCTGGTTAAAAAATATTGATTGCTCAATATCATTTATCTTCATTTCTGTAACAATTTGTGTCTGTGAAAATATAAATAGCTCCGAGGTAGGGCATTTGTGGTCTTTGGACAATATTGTACAAAGTGTGTTTGGCTTGGAACGTTAAATAATCGTTTTACAAACTATCGGTAATAATAATTACATTGAACGTTAAAAGAAAAATCCCGTTACATCCTTACAGCTTTATTGACACTATAATACTAACATGAAATAGCGAAATCCTAATTAACCCTTACAGCGCGAAATTAAGTAAAGGGCTTAAAACTGTAACCACTTTGTGCTGTTAAAAGAGCTTTCATAATTCTTTCAGAAGCTCTTTTAAATAAATTACCAGTGGATAAGTTTTAACAGCTGATTTTGGTTGCACATAACACAAGGAAATTGAAATTATGTCACAACCCCTATGAGGGTCAAGAAACATATCCACTGATCATCCTTCGAATTATTTTTGGAACATTTATACTTTTAAACATTTGAATATTAATTTGCAATGAAAACACGTCATATGTGTCCATCACATGTCTGACATTGACACCACATCAAACCCTGTCTCAATGTCATGTTAATTCCACGTATCATCATAACAAGCCGGCCTTCCATAGCAAATATATAGCAAACAGATAACAAAGAACGATAGTGTGTGGATTTTCACCAGCAAGTGTTGGTAGCCAGCCAATCGCAAAATTTCATTCTATTTGTCCAAATTGCCAACGATGTCTCTCAAAGAAAGTCGGGGGTGCGGAAACTATGAGTGAAGGAAGAGTCCGAGCGGAATGGTGCCGTGATTAGCACCGTGAGACAGGTTCGAGTCCCGTTGTATCATTACTCGATGATGTCTGGTTTTCCCGCTAGTATTAGCAGTGTTTAATTAATGTCTTGGCTCAGTCGCGCTCAAAATGCCTTGTCGCGAGTTAAAATGTCCCTGACTGGCACTGAAGCAGAACGCCGACTCTTGTAGCCATCTGGTGTGAAGTTTCTTGGACCTCCATCTCTCTAAATCGTCAACCGTCAACTGTTTCTTTATAAAACGTTTAGTCGCCTAACTTGGTGCGATTATCCTTTAGACTGCCCGTATATTTAGAAAGTGATAACTCACGATACCTATCTGTAGGGTTTAATATCCCATATGGGCAGACAAAATCTCCCGTTTGAATTAGTCCCTTCCTTAAATTTCTATTAACTTAATTGAGCCATTCCGCATGAGTTAAGCTCATCGCTTTAGTGAAATATTTGAACATTTGTTCGCGAGTGGTTTAACACGCTTTCTAAATGCAACAATGGAAGTCAAAGATAGGAGTAAATTTACCAGAAACCTCCCCGTAACTACGGCACTAGGGAAACAATGTTTAGTCGGCGGACGCGCATTCGTTGTGCAAGTCTTTGAGACAAGGTACGTTTTAATTGCCGGAGACAAGAAAGTGAAATTTACAGCTCTTCATTCGACAGAGATAACTTTGTACCGTTCAATGGCTCTAAATTAGGCAGTTGGCCCTTCCGCCTTGCACATCGTGTTAGCAATTATAGTGTATGCCTTTGGATTATTGCGGTATGAGTTAATCCCGGCAAGATTACACAATGCTTGAGTCAGAAGGCTATGCATCGATGGACGTTTTAAAAGCTTGCTAATCTTAAAGAGGAGATATTCATAACTTAACGCGATGAGCAACCTGTCCTGTGTTGGGAAGAAGCCAAGCTGTCGGCTACAACTATATTGCTCCAATCTGCTCGCGGGGTTAAACGTCATCCAGGGCCCTGTTCCTCAAAGCGATCTTAAGCTAAGTTGATCGTAAGTGCTAAAATATAAAATTGGCTCACGACTATCGTAGCGCAGAGATCGCTTTGGAACCGGTGCCATTCGGCACCGGTTTCAAATCAATCTCTGCACTACGACAATCGTAAGCGTGTGGTAAGAAACAACTCCACAGGAGATTGTTTCAAAAATCACTTACGATCAACTTAGCCTAAGTTCTCTTTTTGGAACCGAGCCCTGAACTCTTTTGGTTCGCTTCACAACTGCCAAAATTGTTGTAATCTCTGAAGAAGAAAAAACACTAGACCAATTGATATTGTTTACAAATACAAAACATCATTTAAATTGTGCACATTTAAAAGGAAAACTTGTTTTCTTTAAAAATTGGACATTTTTAAAATAAGTTTGTCATTTGTTTTTCTTAGGAATTTACAAATTCAATTTGGCATTTGAAAACTGAACAGCATATACAACAAACAATGAAACTAAGTAACAAGTTTGAAGTTATGTATTTATTAGATATGAGATTAATATCAAATAGTACCTATTTTAGATAAAGTGATATGTTATATATTTATGAAACGATTGTTTTCTATCTGGAAACCAGTCGGTTCACGATAATATCTTTCTTGCTCATTAGACGCAGTTTGAAAAACATCACTTTAAACCGTGTACTTTCCAAAGAGAAGCTTGTTTTTTCTCTGGAAAGTACACAGTTTACAGCAATTTTGACCTTTATAAACGAAACCCATCTGCAAAGCGTCAGTCTGCCTATGAAAATGTCCGATTTATTCTTGTCTCAACACAATTTCGGGTGTCATCTCCGAGGTGAGATATCTCCATGTCCGAAGTGACCCCCGGAAATCTAAACTGTGCACAGTAGGAGCTCGGATGTAACAAATTGCGTGTTGTAACATCATATCGGGGCGCTACCTGAGGTCCGATTTCACATACCCGGCCACTAAACCCGTGTTCAAGTTGTGCAGGTCATTCGGTTAAATCTGTTTGTAACGCCACGTCAGGCTGGGCGGAATCCGTTGTCTTTGTACCGCCAATACCCAGGTGACAGGCAGATAAGTAGCGTCTTTGAACTGAAATAGACACGTTTCTTGTCTATTGTATATCTGGCCCAGTTTATAAAAGATCGATAAACCAAGCATTAGGAAACGGCAGCACTGGGCTATTGGTTTAGTTTACAAATGCCAAAATCGTTGTAAGCTGTGCACTTTCCAAAGAAAATCAAGTTTTTCTTTGGAAAGTGCACAGTTTACAAGGATTTTGGGATTTGTCAACCAAACCCACTAGTGCAGAGAAGGTGTTACGACTATGTGGGGTGCCAATGATTTAATATACCTTTACGCTTACAAGGATAATACTTGTCACTTTACAAAGTATTAAGTTTTATATACATTCTTTTATTATAATATACATTATTTTCCATGAGTATATATTACTGTAGTTTTTTTTTATTGATATGATTAATTATGATGGAGTACATAAAATTGCATGTTACTTTAAAATCATTTTCATCAACGAAACAACTGCTTATGTTGGACAAGATATACTATTGTTTATTAGTAAGCAAATACTTCACAATTACACATGGTTGTTGATGTCAATGTGCAGTGGTCACGTCTCCATAGAAACTAACTTTTTACAATTGCTTAAAAAGTGTATACAGAAAATTGTTTCGATGTGAAAAAAGTAAATTAATACACTCTTATATATTAAACATACGACTTTTACCCAATTCGTTTTTCAATCTGGTACGGAAACTTCTGTCCTGCTCTGTGAAAGCTGTATAGTAATCTGCATTTACACTTTTTAACACTCCCCTCAAAATAAAAAAATAGAATAAATGAAATATAATTTCTTTTAAAATTATTTTCTTTAGCACATCGATATGTTTTGATGTTAATGAATAATTTGCAACCTTTAAGTATTCTCACGTGTCCATTTATGTTACTTTTAATGATCATTGACATTAATATTGATAGCAATCATTGTAGTTTTTCTTTTTCTGCAATCATTCAGTATATCTTTTCGAACAAGTATTAATTTCATTTAAGTGTCAAAAGTCGTCATAGGTTTTTCCTTTCGATATCTTCCATTTTTCACATCGGTTTTCGTTCTGGAATTGAGCATTGCGTTTTTCATTAAAATCATCAAAATCTCGTTTACTACTTTAACATATGTAGTACCAGCAAAAATGTGTTGGATGTGAAGAAGGCAAGCCCCTATACTTCGTTATTAACTGACGGAGGTTTCGGGGTTGTTCCCAAATGACGCGCAAAGTATATCTTGGTTCTTGTGAGAGTTTCCCCCTGGTATATAACATGGTCCATTAATTATAGTCACATGTTTCCTCTACTGTTGATAGGTCTCGCAAAACTGTACTTCACATCTTTAATCAGGGATATGATTACTAAACGATTCTCCGGTTGCGAACCAGACGTCAGGTTTACATGATCAGATTTTCTCCAATCTTACCCCGTAAAGTGTTGAAATGAGGTTAATATGATTTAAAATTTAAATTTCTTATGTTAAAACGTATCATGTGATAACGTACTTACTTGTGGTAATTCTGAATCATTCCATACACGAATTTATGAACCAAGCTTAATTTAACTCTCAAATTGATGAATTTATTTAGTTAAACTTAAACCTCTAACCGGTTTCTTGTTAAAATGCTACCCTGTGATAATTTATTTAAAAGAGCTCACCCTGGGAGCTCTTTTAAACAAATTACCACATGATAGTTTTTCAACAGCCTTCATTTTGGTATTAAAAATCAAATAGTGTCGCTGCGCGTCTGAGGTAATAGTATTTTCAATCGATTTAACAAACTTGTTCTGTGAACGAGCCTTTAAAAACGGGTAACCGAAAGAATGGGAATTTCGTTTGTTGCAAACGTAACTCGAGATAAAATTGTCCGGCTTTAAACTATCTCCAGCGAAAGATTGAAAATTCATTTAGGAAACGAGGTTGTTTTAATATATGCCACGCGGGGTCGATCCATCATAGAAGCTCCCAGGAGAATTATATCTTGAAAAGTACTGCACGTTTCCAAACGCTTTCCCTTCCAGTTCTCCTTAGTTACACCTGTTTAGGTTGCACAGGCCAAGGGTCATGTGAGCGTTTGATTTTGACGGATCCGCTTGTCGCTTTCAACAGAAGCCTAAAGAAGTTTCTGTCTGTAGTTAGTGTTCATGAAAACATTATCTTCCCCAAGCTCGCGGAGAATGTACTGGTCCGACGGAATAGGACGACGGGTGCACGGCCAACCACGGGGTTAATATATTTTGCTTCCTTCCTCATATTTTTCGCAACAAAACATATGTTTTTTGCACTGACTCAGAATACCTTGTTCTAATGGTACATGAAATAGATATGACATTAACACAGCCAGCGTTTGGTGAGGGTTTCTAAGCGTTTAACCAACGTTTAGACCCCGCCGATTAAACACATGTGGGGTTTAAGCTGTTTAAGCCACGAAACTAATACGTCATCACGGTCGATGCTTATAACATGAAAACAAACTTAGAAGTAAACAAATAGGTCTGTCTAATGAATCGGCAGTTATGTCATAAATACTTTTGAAGGGGGGATGCAATGCAAACATCTTGAGCGTTTTTCGCTTTATGGTGAATATCACGTTCTCTCTTCAGTTGTTAACTTCATCAAATCATCGCTTCATTTCAAATTTATTATACTCAGTAGATGTGTTTGTGTATAGTTTTCGTTTAGTCAAGGCTTTGATTTTTTTTCGGTAAATATTCCTCATCGATACGGTTTCGTTTTGTATCATTATTCGCCGAAGAGAAGCACAAACTGTTTGTTTTCTCTGTCAGTTTTGGTTATTTTTTATGTTCATTTCACAAGTGCCGATAGATTTCAGCCAAGCAAAACAATAACACTGCTAGCTTTCAACAAGCACATCAAGACTACGGACATTCTGAAATGGATAGGATTCAAAAGCATGTCAATAATGCTTTGTTCTTTTCAAAACGTTCTATCGATGTTTTCTCCCGTGGTTCAACTTGTGTAAACTGTATTGAGAATGATATGACTGGTCCATACTTCATTAAATATTTCAAAAAGATCAATAATCTTATTCAGTAGCGTTTTCGGTTATTCTCAATTTTGTGTATATCCTGGTCGGGCAACCCTGATCGGGAAACCGAATTTGTGGAATTATATATCGTGTATAAGTTTATGTCACTTAAAAATAGCGTCTCGCAGTAGAAAAAAAATATCAACTAAATAATCACATTGGCTCAGGGGTTCAAGTAACAATGCTAAGTTGTTATACATAAAATTGTAAACATAACAGGTAAACAGTGTGTACTAAAATTATTAAAAGATCGTCATGTGAGATCAGAACACAATTGACATCATTTAGTATTATCCTATTATCTGAGACTAAATTGGGATATAAAGTGGTTTTAAATATTATATACAAGTTAGTTGTTGTTCTTCTTCTTTCTTCTTCTTTCTCCTCCTCCTCCTCCTCCTCGTCTTTCTTTCTTTCATTTTGTAACAATCATAACATGCCATATTTTTTTTAGAATTGTCAGAAACCGAGCGGCCGACAAAGCCAAGATGTCGCCAAGTGGTCAGTCGAGTCCTATTGGTATGGGCGGCGAAGGGGGTCAGCCCAACTCCTCCCCCAACGGTGACGTCCTGCAACGACCCTCCGGGGGCGGCTACACCATCAGCGGAATCCTCAACACACCAACAACAGCTAAGAGGAAAGGCGACTCCGAACAAGGTAAAACAATCAACACTTTGTTTGGCTACAATATCCAGGGCCCCATTCCTCAAAGCGATCTCAGGCTAAGTTGATCGTACGTGCAAAAATATAACATTGGCTTACTGTATGACTGTCATAGCGCAGACATCGCTTTGAAACTGGTGTCATTCAGCACCGGTTCCAATGCAATCTTTGCGACATAACAGTAATAAGCCTATAATAAAAACAACTCTAAAGGACATTGTTTCAAAAATCACTTACGATCAACTTAGCCGTTAAAAACATGTGCTTAACTTGGGTGCAACAACATTTGAAAATAATAAAAAGCATTTTAACTTTATTTATTTTTTAAATTAAATTTATATCTTTGAAAATGATATTGAGTGGATTGTGGCTATCTGCGCAGAATGCAATTAGTCCCTTAACACAGTTTCAACACCCATCCCTTTTTTTTCTTTGGAGAGTGCACAGTTTACCCAAAAAATTAGCATTTGTAAACATAATCCATTAGTCAGGGTAAGAAGGCAACTTTCAGTGCAGATTTTACTCTGTTTTGTACAGGTGAGTGAGTACACTCGTTCATAACGGATGAGAAAAATATCCCATTTGATGTAAACGTTACACGTACTCTGCCTGGAGTTGTAGTTTGTGGTATTATTTACGACTATGAAGAGAAGGCATGGCTTGTCAAAACATAAACAAATAAACAAATGCATTTTACACAAATCTGTACAATCCAAAGCCAAATTCCATATATACTATATCAACATAACCAATAACCTTGTTATATTGATATTGATAATATACTTTATTTTCAAATATATTTTGAATTATTAAAATGATATGAAGAGTTTTAATATTGGTGGACTTTGGAGTAGTTTAAATGTAACTGAGGAGTCATGCACACATTCCTATAAAAACTTAGCCAACCGGAATCACAAAAGCGTCACCAGATCGAGTAACACGTCTCATTTGCTTTATGTTTAAATGTCGTGTTTCTGGACTATTTCTTGACACTTTGGGACTAAAAATACTCTAAATTATTAAGATGAAATTAATATTCCTCCATAAGTATATCCTAACTTGAGCCAAATATAAAAACGCGAAAGTTTTGTTCTGGTTTTCTTCTTTGCATTATTCTCTTCTAATTTGTCGCACCATATGTTAATTTTAACATATCAATTTATTTGTTGATTTGTAAATATTTGTTTTAAGACTAACCTGAGGCTTTTGAAACCTATACTTCAGGGCCCCGTTCCTCAAAGCGATTTTAGGCTAAGTTGATCGTAGGTTTTTGTCATAGGCTTACGACTGTCGTAGCGCAGAGATTGATTTTGAACCGGTGGCGAATGACTAATATACAACAGGATAAGTTTCAAATGCACAGTTTTAAGTTCAATTAAAATCAATGCAACGCTCTGAAGATAAATTTTATGACTGTATGTATGTTCCTATATACTTGTGTACTGATTACCGTTGTGAAGTATCAGTATTAAATAAAACAGCACAAAATAATAGGTTTTCCACAGCACATAGATTAAAATTTAACTAAAATCAATGTAGCACTCTAAGTGTCATTTTTTTCAATAAATTCCTGATATAGACACAATCATTAGTATTAATGACTACGAGAAATTGGGTACTTACGTGAGTAATATCTTCCCATAAAAGATATATTCTCGGTTTTATATTTATGAATTAAACACTGTGAAGATATCAGGTTTTCTCTTCAAGAGTTTTGAAGAAAGCAGTCTTGTTATCAGTATTTTTATTCCCTTAAGAAACGAATATTGTTTCATTGACATTTTAGTAGACACATTAAGTATCACATTCAGACTGGTGTTTAAAATTCAAAAACATGGATAGCGATTTATATTATAGCAATGGTGTTAATAATTAAATAATCATGGAAATACAGTGTTAGTTTTATCTGTGTATCGCATAGCGTAAATTCTTTTTATTTCTTAAAAACAAGCTTAGATGCGGCGTGTGTAAATGTTGATGTTTATTTCAGTACGTGATAGTGACACCCGAGTCATGAAATATACATGACATCACAGCCCTTTCACCTGCGGGCGTGGTTTTCTGCTCCTGTTATAACGTCGTAAATAAATAATGTGTATGTCATCAGCTGTTTGTTAGCAGTACTTTTCTTCAGGTGGTAGAGTTAAAGTTGTAGATAAGAGTTTAATCCTTAAAATGCTAAAACATATCGATTCGAATGTTGAAGTTCCACATAAAAAGCTGTTGAAACCTGAATTTACCGAAGGAGCTCTTTTAAACAAATTACCAGAGGATAAGGTTTTCAACAGCATAATTTGGTCAGTTTATATTTCTATTCAATTTAATTCAGCGATCTGAGGGTTAATGGCGATAAAATCACAAACATTGACTCTGAGACTCTGAACACTGTTCGTGAATTATTTATTTTGTCTGAAAGGTTGGGAGTGGATTGGGTTCGAGCCCGGGTCTCGAAATGACCCTAACGACTCCCCCAACGCCCGAGTCTAATCTGGACCGATCATGGCCGCCGGTCGGGCCACTATACAGATAGTGAAATGGTCAATTAACTTCAAACGTTTGCCAGCAGACAGGTATTGGAGCTCTGGGAGCCCTGGGAGCTGTCGAATGAAAGTCGACACCCAGATGACCAAATTACGGAGGTAAATTGAAGGCCATTGGCGCAGCGGGTTACAAATCAATCCTATCCCCGTCCATCCGATTTGAGCCGGTCGCGAGGCTCGTTTGCTTCGGAGGGGAGTCAAGTGACGCCGAAGGAGATAGGGACTCGGCCATTGTCACCATGCAGCAACCCGAGCCATCACCAAGTCACTAGTGACGGCCCTAAAGGTTACCAATGAGTTATCGCCTTGGTCCACTATCAAAGGGATTTGTGGGATATGTTTTGGTATTAACCTCACTGTCCTAAATAGCTGACAAAGTCTGAAATAATCTGCAATCTGATCGCTTAGGTTTCAAATCGCGTCCTTTCTGAATAACACACCTTGCAAGCCGTTTATATTTGTCATTGTGTTTGCGATGTAAAGGATGTTTTTATTCATCTTAAACCTCGTTTTTATCTATCCGGGCAATAAAATATTTCTGGGTAAGTGTCAAAGTGAGAGGTTATCCCAAGAGGATTTAACAACTTTTAAGTACGTTCAGTTGATTTAAAACTTACTGTTATTTCTCATTTACAATATATTTATTTGTATTCTCTTTACCCTCTGGGTGTATGGTTTTTAAATGCACTTTTTACAACGACGTTGGCATGTATATACCAAAACTGTGTGTCAGTGACATAAAGATGATTCGCCAACTTTACACCTACCACCTGTACAACTACCACCACTTTACGTTTATATCGTGGCATTCTGCGTACACACCTGGTTTTAATCTTTAAGCAATTAGAATTTAATGTTTAAAATCTGTTTCGCGAGCTAATAACATTACATATGGCAAATATGTTATCTGATTTTGTTTGCAAATCAGTGTCAACAGTTGGAGCGAAATAGTCCGTCACCTAAATCTGTTCGTTCTGCTCTTCCTGTGTCTGTAATTAGCAGTTATGTTATGTTATTGATGTGTTTGGGTTCTCAGCTGACATTGGGCCAACTTGTTTGGTTTACAAAACCATTGTAAAGCGTGCACTTTCCAAAGAAAAAACTTGTTTTTCTTTGGAAAGTGCATGGTTAACTACGATTTTTTGGTATTTATAAATCATACCAATTGGCCAAGTGTGGAAGGGAAGCATGCGTAGTGAAGCAGACTGCTGCTTGCCAATGATGGCAGGAGACGGTGACTGACATTTATCGCGCTTTGGGCGTGACCTAACAGTTCTGTTAAGTGCTGCCCACTTGATAGGGTATACTGGGGCATCATTAGTGTCTGCACACAACTGTACATTTAGAGGACCTATTATCCTCTAACTTGTTTGTTGGTGTTGTAAGCGTGTTGTACACACATGTAATAGTATATTGATCCTCTTTACATGGTTCAAAGGCAACTGTTTGCTTGATCTCTAAGAGCTGCGAGTTCGATACTGGAGCTTGACTGTTATAGGGTAGTGAGTTTGAATGGAAGGGCCAAGGCTTGGTCCTATCCTTTTAGTCCGAGTCTCAGTCAAGCATTGGTGTGTAGCGAAGTGCAGACCCACTTATCAAGTTAAACGCTTGAGAATGCAGCCAAGCGCAGATCAAACAAACTCTCTATGTTCTGTCATCTTTCTCTGGTACACCATGTTCTGCTGGTGACCGTCTGCTCGCTTCTAAACACCACAGCGCGTGCAGAGTGACAGACGATAAAGCCTGCACGCGCTTCCGCCATTACAGTGCACGTGAAGTGAGACATCTCGTCTGCTTCCTATCAACCCAGATAGTCGTGGTGAAGCTGCTAGTTTTCCCTAGTAACTGTAAAGAATGGAATTTATCGAGCACTAATTTTCTATCGCTTTCAATTTCGAAGGTGAGAATGAAGCGTCCGGGAAGCCATTGATGACGGAGCAGAAAAAGCTTCTCGCATATTAGTCCCCCTCGCATGTGAAGATGGGAGAAAACACGTCGAATCTAGTCCATAGAAGCTTATTTATTCTGCTTCTCTGCCTCCAATACAGCCGTTAATTAATGCTCTACAGCATAAAGCAGTCGGGGAAGCTAGTTGCCAGTGCTCGCTTTATGCGACGCCTGCTTTAAATGGTTGTTATTCGACTAAGTGCACTTCACTGAGGAAACCCCATTTCCGATAGGATCCGTCGTGAAAGCGCTATAGTGGGAAACCGTGTCTCTTTGTAAGCAGAAGGATAGTCCGCAACAGGGGGTCAGGTATAAAATCACTGCGTCTTTGCTTTGCACAGTTGCCGCAAATGAGCAACGGAGAGTGTATCCTCCCGGTCTGAGATGGTCCTGGAACCAAAAGGTTAGCTGGCCATTATACCACCTGGGACACTGGGTGCAGGCTGCTGCCAGCTGCTCACATAACAGTTCGTTGTCGTAATACCACGATTGTTGGCGGACGGGTTTCCAGATTCAACTCCTTTTATATGGTGTTTATTCAAACTTTTTGTTTGACTTTTTTTATTTTTTTTATTTTGTAACATTGAGATTCCGTATAACATCAGAGTCCAGTATCATGAAGCCCTAGAAAAGCTAAGATAATTCAACTTCCATCTTGTCGCCCTCGTTACGAGAGTGACAAGATAGATGTTAAGATGTCCTAGCCTTAAAAGAACATCATGAAACGTTATCCTTCTCTGACCAATTACAAACCCCATGGGTTTTTCTTTGGAAAGTGCCCAATTTACAACGATGTTGGACATTTGGAAACCGAACCCATTGGTCTAGTGACATATATAACGTCATTAATGTACGTAATGTTTTTTCTCTGGAACGTGCAGAGTTAACAACGATTTTGGCATTTGCAAATAAACCCCACTAACCCAGCGTTGTGTCTTACATACATATGGAGCAGGCGACCCAGAATCTGAAACAGATATCATCCTAATTCTAACAACCGTTGATATGTCAGGTTCCTAAACTGATACTTGTATCAATAAAAATGATTGTCTTAAGTGCGTTGGTCAATTACATAGTTGTTGTTAAACAAATGGAGGTACACTTAGAGCCTGCCCAGTGGTACATAGAGAGTGGGTGAGAGCGTTAGCCAGCGGCGGGCGGGAGTGATCCTGTATTTGTCTCATTTCCATGCGAGGCAGTCATGTCGCCTAATGTCTAGCATATCAAACATCGTAGGGTTCCTGCTATTAATCGGTTTGAAATTTATCCGTTTGTCAATTAAGACCATCGCCTAACCGCCCGCCGAGAATTTTGCTTGGGGTTCGACTGGCGCTCTTTTGTCTTGTCGCTCGCGTGCAGGAGAGGAAATGCATTGGAAACAAGAGACTCTGAAAGCCTCACGACATTAGAATCTTTTTCATGAATGCCACAGCGGTGTGTGTAGTAGTAGTCAATAAAACCATCAATAACTGTTACATCGGGGCTTCACCATCCCGTCGTCAAAGCTCAACTTGCTGCAGGGCTTAAGCCGAGTTTGTGTTAACTAGCAGAATGCTTATTTAACGTCAAAGCGGGCAAAGTTTTGCCGACATAAATCCAAAGCTGTTAATTTTCTCTCCCTACAAAAGGACGTTGGCAATATCGGCTTTAGCAATGGCGGAGCGATCTATTGAATTCACTTCCGGCGTAGCGGTGTACATTACGCGACACGATAGAGTACAGGATGTTCTAAGCGGAGTTCTATTAACTGCGTTGGGGACTGGGCGAGTAATCCACAAGACAGAAGGAAATTAGTAGTAATTACAAAGCTTGATGTACAGAGTTCTCAGTGAGAGGCGCTTCGACGGCTCCTTTTCTGCGCGTGCAAACCCCCTCTACCGGAAGTAGTTTGGAAGTCCAGAAAGGGCCATTTATTTGGTTGTATCACGCCTCAGATTCTCTGGCGACAGTTTCCTGTTTGCTTCGTGGTTGTCGCAACAGTCCGAGTGGAAGTCGTTCCTCTTGTTGTGCAAATTGAAGACACTCTTAAAACAATTAAAGAAACTGGTAATCAGCCAAAGAGTGACACTGAGCGAAAATAGTAATCGTTCACCCCTAACTAATTCCAATATCCTGTTTATTGAAAGGGTGTTGGCAAACGTGGAATTACCCGCGAGATTTCACGAGATTATGGAAATGAGCTAAGGAATGATTTCACTCCGAGTGTGGCTTTTGGTTTACAAGATTTCGAGCCCCACGATCTGGGTTCATTAAGTACAAAAAGTCAAAAGCTTGAATTTTATGAATATTCTTTTGGCATTTCAGGAAGCAACGGGTCTAGAGACATCAACGCAAACAGTGATGGGACAAACATTAATGAAAGCAGAATTGTAAGTTTCAGACGTAAACAATGCTAAAATGTGTTTAATATCTAAAAAGAAACAAATGTCAACATACATTCTATTTAATCTTATCCAACTATATATATATATATATAAATATGAGGGTTTTTTATTTTAAAATTATTATGGAAATATACAAATTTTTGGAGCCTTTAGGTTTGATTTACAAATATAAAAATCGTTAATAACTTCTGGGTTTTTTTAGAAAGTGCCATATTTATAAGATGTGGGCATTTGTAAAACAAATTCATTGGCCTCGTGTTTGTACAACAAATTATTGTTGAGAAACTTGTAGTTAAGGACAAAACTTCTTTGTGCCACAGATGTGGGAGTATGGCAGAGATCCCAAGATCCCCCGCGGTGAAGACGGAAGTACTGACTCTGAGATTCTAACGAATGGTCAGGTGTATTCGGCTGTTCAACATGCGTACAACCAGTTTGCCACGAACCAGAGCCCCGTAGATATCAAACAGGAGTACCTTACAGCCGGAAGTACGGCTGATCACCCGACAGGTGGCGCATATAGTCCCGCGATAGGTGAGTCATGACGTCTTGGCCTTGGTTTTGGGTTGATGTACTGCATATTGGTATTGCATGATTGTCTTGTATATTGCCTTTCATCAGAAAAAAAATATGTAAAAAAAAAAGATTTTTAAAATTCGCACGTCATTTTTGGATCCACTAAATAGTTCTGATGAAGGTAACAAAACATGAAATAATTTTCAAAATGCATGATTTTATTGTCATTTTAAAAGCACAATATTATTTAGTAAACATAGTTTTTCATTTGAAGTTTGTGTGTCACACATTTATGTATTTTTGCTTGAATGTGTTGTGTTCGATTTCTTTGAGGTACAGTTGTAAATGCAGTGCAACAGGATCCTAAGCCAGTAGTCTCCCCTGTCAGTAATGACGTCACCAATCAGACGGCCAGTACCCCACCTAGTACCTTCGAAGGTATAACAAACGACCGTCCGCTTTCTATGTTGTAGCTAAATCGGAATTTTCATGGTCTCCTTTAAACTGTAATGAAAAGTACAGATGGCATACTTTGGGGAAATTTAAAGTGTTAGGAATGGACACTGAACCAATGGGTTTGTTACCAAAACCGTTGTAAACTTGCACTATCATTGGGGTTTTTTTCTTTAGAAAGTGCACAGGTTACAAAGATTTTAGTATTTGTGAACCAAACCGATTGGTCTAGTGGAAGTGTCTTTTAATCATGTCTTCGACGGACATTTAGATGTGGTAAGGTATAATGCAGGACATTTTATGGATGTCAACTTTTTTCACGTATGTTCACTATGTGAATATACGTGCAAAAAAGTTAACATTCATAAAAGTTTACATCTTTTTAACGTTTCACTCGCTGTTTCAAGGACAGACCAGCTACGGATACTTATCTGTTGTTATTCATGAACGTTTCGCGGGTTATTCAATTATTTAAAATTTTACACTGCGTGTGACCCAACAAGCGCCTAATTTCAGTATCAATACCATGAAGCGCTGATGTATGGTAAAGTCAATACAACAGATAAAAACAAATAGCATTAAGCAGAAAAAGACTCGTTACGACCATCAGCTGCCCCGTCGTCGAGCGGTTGCAATTTTGTATTCTCTGCCAATTGTACATATAATTCAGTATTACCGGAGTTGACCAAGTTAGCGGCGAATCAATGTGCACATTCAGACTAGATTTCCCTCTTTGTCACTCGGGCTGTCTTCGTGAGACGTTTAAAATAGAGACGGAGATACTCGGCCGCTATCCAACCCTCAGACGGATGTTCCAATTGCATGCAGAAAGCTCGTTCTGCGATATCTCCTCGCCATATATAAACCGTCGCATAAAGAATCAATTGTGCCTAATTGCATTTATTAGTCGCAGACAAGTTTGCTTCTGCTCGGTGCTATCATGAACCGAAACGCTATTTGATCGAGATGTAAGCAATTAAAGATGAAAGGAGATTTATTGGAAATCATACGAGATAATGCGAGAGTGGCCGAGAATCTCGCCCCTCGTCACGCACGGACTTTTGCTATCCGCCATGTCAGAAGATCGAATCAACGGGCCGCAACTCCCGTAAATGAGTCTCTTTAGGGAATTGGTCCTTCTGTGTTATACATATTTTGAAGCAGCAACAGAATAATTAATTTTGACAAGAAAAAAATAATTAAAGTTGCCTGTGACTTTACTATTATTTTGAACCAGTTCTTGTGGAGATAGAGGGAGGGGCGCCCGCATATCTGTAACAAAGCGCGCATGTCTGTGACCCAGGCAGACTCATTTAAATGTAATATCGTGCTTTGTGTAAACACTAGCGACAAATGTTCTTCTGTATAACGTTATACTCACAGACAATGCTCGGATTAGCTAGCACGGACATGCATTGATAGTAACACGTCACCCGGAGACTGTCAAGTGCTTGCTACTTAAAGTCGATTAACAACATCTTCTTCCCCAAGGTTTGCCAAGCTGTTTCTGTTGAGACTCATCATGACTGTCGACGACTTTCTTTATCTTGTGTTGTTATGTTGTTTTGTTGAATTTTTATTTAGATTTTAAAGTTGTTTATTATTATTTTTCATACACGATTGCAGAATTTACTACAAACTGGGCACAAATACACTTCAAGTTCAAGCATTTAAATGCATGTACATGTACTTTTGCATGTACTTTTTTTTAAATTTTTGGCTTTTAAACTCTGGTCAGGCATTTAACCCCTACCCTTAAATGGAGTACAGTTGGGTCTAAATGCTTTTATCCGCATTATGCCAATAGGTTCAGTGTTCAATTTATATATAATTAAAAAAAATTAAACTGCGCTTGTTTTCTTTATAAGAAGCACACAGTTACAGCACTTTTGACATTTTATACCAAACCCCATGGTCTATTAGTAGGTCGGGCATCAAAAAACTTGACCGGTGATTCCACGAGTGGGTTAATAGTTAACTTAGAGAATTAGTTTAATATACACTGGGCCAATTGGTTTTTCTTTTGGAAATGCACGGTTTACAAAAACAATATTAGCACCTGTAAACCATGTATTTCTTCGAAATTTACACAATTACAATGATTTTGGTGTTTAAAACCGAACCCCTGGTCCATTGTTACATGGGAATATTGAGTCGACCAAGTCGTAGTTCAGGATTCCTTGGATGTCAACTTCTGGTTAGTTTGTAAGTTCGCGACGTTTCAGGGCATATGCTTGCTCCTTCATCAGGTGATTAACGAGCAAGCATATGCTCCAAAACGTCGTGAACCTACGAACAAACCAGAAGTTGACATCCAAGAAATCCTGAGCTATGTACCACCACTTCTAAATGTCCCTAAAATAATTGACCAAGTCCTAGTTGAATCTGCATGAGTGTATGGATCTCCATGTTGTGTTTGGAGTTACGTGGAATATCTGTTGTCAGTGGCATGACCCCGCATGCTATGTATCGTGTTACAGCCACTGTCACCCCCGCTGCATCCTCTCCGACCAACAACAATAACACCATTACCACCAACAACAACATCAACAACAATAACCCCTCCCCACCCTCAAAGCCTGGGACTCCGAACCATACCGGGAGCACAACCTTTACCGAGTTGAAGCCAGTTCCCTCGGTTGCTCCAATCTCTCAGACATATACACCGCTCCCGCCCATTGGACAAAGCTTCTCAAGTAAGCCCAAACTCTTATGCAACGACTCTTGTCATTGGTTGAAATGGCACCTGGGTTTGTATACGCCACAGCCTCACTTTTTTGCTCCTCTTGCATGACTAAGCATGAGATTTGTTGTGCATGCTGATTGCACGATAGTTAGTTTTTCATTGTCCTGTTACGACATGTTTTCAAAGGGTGATCTGAACTGATCAAGTTGTATTGTTTCTTGGAGAAGACACGACGTGAGTTTGGGTATGATTTCGTTGTGTAGCACGCATTATACTGTTTAGTCACGCTAGGGGGAGATCGCTTCTAACGTATTAAAACATACATCTCAATTCTCCTGTCAGTTAGACGCACTGTGGCACTGTGTCCATGACTCACCTGACACTCAGGTAAATAACAACCAGCTAGATTTCAACACAGTCCAAGGATCCAGTATCATCAAGCTCTCGTAAGGCTAAAACGCTTTACTTTTTTTTATCTTGGCGTTCTCCTTACGAGAAAAGTAAGATGTTTTAGCCTTGCAAGAGCTTAATAGAAGACCTTGGTAAACATAATTAATTTTATCTAAATTGCCACGTTTCAAAACTGATTGTTAATTCGATTTTTTAAATTTTTATACATAAACTAATTTTGTGATAAGAGCAACAGGTGAATTAGGTAATTTGTTACAGAAAATATCTTGTTCAAACTAAAAAAAATTATGTCTTTTTTATATTTTGCAAGGCTAGCGTATTTTTATTTTTTTTATTATTACTATTATTATTATTATTATTATTATTATTATTACTATTTCTTTCTCCTTTTTAGGCGGGTGGGGGG
>JAULCD010000018.1:32650-43586 GCA_032361085.1 Calliostoma canaliculatum | reverse complement strand
ATGGTACCTCAACTATTAAAATACTGGTGGCCTAATGTGTCAATTTCACGATGTTAATTTCAGTACGTAACTTTCAGTACTTAAATTTCAATATGTAAATTTCAGTACGTAAATTTCAGTACGTTAATTTCAGTACGTAAATTTCAGTACGTAAATTTCAGTACGTTAATTTCAGTACGTAAATTTCAGTACGTAAATTTCAGTACAGTAATTTCAGTATGTAAATTTTAGTACGTAAATTTCAGTACGTAAATTTCAGTGCATTAATTTTAGTGCGTTAATTTCAGTACGTAAATTTCAGTGCGTTAATTTCAGTACATTATTTCAGTACGTAAATTTCATTACGTAAATTTCAGCACGTAAATTTCAGTATGTAAATTTCAGTACGTTAATTTCAGCACTAAATTTCAGTACGTTAATTTCAGCACGTAAATTTCAGTAGGTTAATTTCAGCACGTAAATTTCAGTATGTTAATTTCAGCACATAAATTTCAGTACGTTAATTACAGCACGTAAATTTCAGTGTGTTGATTTCAGATGACTTCTGCATGTTGATGTTTCTGTGTTGCTTTGGCATCCAGCCAAAAGCTGTTGAAATATATCTTGTGGTATTTTTTTAAAAAGAGATCGCTTTGGGAGGTCTTTAAACAAATCACCATCAGAAAGATTTTCAACAGTACTGGGAGCTCTTTTAAACAAATTACCACAAGATAGATCTTCAACAGTACAAGAAAAAATTTACAAGAAGGTCAAACTTTTAAGTTAAAGAAGTTGGTATCTTAACTTTCAGAAGGTGACAACATTTTGCTGTTGAAACCTATCCTGTGATAATTTCTTTAAAAGAACTCCTTCAGGATAGGTTTTAACAGAATGAGCTCTTACAGGAGCTGTTGAAAACCTATCCTGTAGTAACTACCACAGAATATGATTTCAACATCTCCTGTCAGAGCTTATCCAGTTAAAACCATCCTGTAGTTACGACAGGATATGTTTTCAACAGCTCCTATTAGAGCTCTTTTCAAGAAATTACCAATAGAAATTTTCAACAGCCTATTAAAGCCGGAATCGACAAATACTGTGCTAAGCACTCTTAGTTTTGAGAAAGATTTATTAATCTCCAAAGTATTTAATTTTCACTTCATTATTAAATTATAAAATAAATATGTATAAAAAAAACCACAACCAGCTTCAACTTTATAAAATTAACAAAGTAGGCCTACACTGAAATCTCATCCATAACACATCAATATAGTCTATATTTTTAATAAGCGTATTCCACAAGGTTTACGATATCGACAAAAAGGACGGAATTGAACTAGGATTATCATTATAAATTCTCTGGTGTCCTCTTTTTAAAGAAAGTGTAAACTTTTAACATTTCTTCCTCATAAAATCTGCATCAGGTCCATAATCTCCACGAATGGACCATTCCCCGGAATAGACTATCATAAATATTCACTTAATTCAAAGCCAAAAAACACACAAGCATTTGAGTATTTCCATGTCATTAGAATGCCACGTAAATTGAGAGCTTGACACTATCTTCAATCTTTGGCGTTTTTATCTGCAAAATTCCGTCTTAGTCTTTCATCACTTTCTGCGTTTCACCTTTTCTTGATCTCTAATTCAGAAAAGATCGCGTTTTATCAAACATACTGCCCATCATTTTAAAATCTTAAAAATCTCGATCACATGCAGAATTCAATTAATCCATTCGGGAAAAAAACCCTGGTGGCAACTTTGAAAATGTAAGTGAGCAGACAGTGCGGTGCAACTGTTGCAAATTAGTCTCAAATGAAAAACAAAAATAAAGGAAAGCGAAAATGGAGAAAATAGCAATTTGTGTCAATTAGCTCCGAGTCTGTCTTGAATGTGAATTCCCTCTCTTTGTCTCTTGGGGAGACTGCTCCGTTTCCATGACAACTACAGTTACAAATTCAATTATTGATTGGAAGTGTTCATCCCCGGCCAATCGATGGCCTATAATTGATAGCTGAGTTATTGATAGTCCGGCAAATCCATTAAGACTTCACTGTAACACCGATCCCTCATTATAACATGGAGAAGGGAATCCTAAGCTAATCTTTCAGTCCATTATTGCTTTGTTTTACTCTGTATAATTGATATATGATCAGGGTGCCACTTCACAAAGCTAGCATAGCATTACGACTTTATAATCCATGTCACTGAGCTAATATTCTGTTAACAAATGTCAAAATTGTTGTAAACCGTGCACTTTCCAAAGAAAAACAAGTTTTTCTTTCGAAAGTGCATTGTTTACAACAATTTTGACATTTGTAAACAAAATCCTTTGATCAGGTTTTTTTTGTTGGAAAGTACACAGTTTACAATGATTTTGACATTTGTAAACAAAAACCATTAGTCCAGTGTGTAAGTTAAGCCATTGCGGCCACAAGCTCATAAGCTTAACCCTTACTGTGCGGCATATTTTCGAGAAGTTATTTTGAATTGAAAATTTGTCCCAGATTTCGCCAATCCCATTCATTTCCCTACCACAACATCACTACCTGTCTGTTCATACGGCTCACGGAAATATCCGGGTCAGGCTACTAGTAGCCTGACTCGGATATTTCCATGAGCCACACGGTAAGGGTTAAAGGCTTTTGTACAACATAGGCCTAGATGATGGGTTTTCTCCTCAATGATACAGATCTGTGTAAGACTGGAGTGATACACCATGGACTGACAATGTAGCTGACTGACATCAGGGGGACTGAATGCAGTGCTTGCTTACAGACCAGTGGGCCCCTGCCACCTTACTTTTACTGATGTTAAAAGATTGAATAACAGCCTCATTCATGTGTGCTATTGACTGTCTCATCATAGTTGAGTGTGTGTGTGAGTGAGTGAGTGTGTGAGTGAGTGTGTGAGTGAGTGTATGAGTGAGTGTGTGAGTGAGTGTGTGAGTGAGTGTGTATGAGCGAGTGAGTGAGTGAGTAAGTGAGTGAGTGAGCGAGTGAGTGAGTGAGTGAGTGAGTGTATGAGTGAGTGTGAGTGAAGAGATGGAGAAAAAAGAAAGAAGGTACAAGCATGGAAAGATGGGGGGCGAGGGGATGATTTAGGGGTCACTGTGATGTTCAAACGATAAACAACAATGTGTACTGCTATCAGCTTGTCAGCAGGATCGGGACACATACCAAATACCAAAAATTGTTGTATCGACGTATACCGAAGTACAGAAACACGAGAGAGCTTGTTTTGGGGTACAATGTATTTAGATTTCGGGGTATGAGCATGACCAACAACTGTCATTTGAAATATGATCTTCACAAATCATCAAAAAGTGCAACACCTCATTACAGGTACTCTTTGAAAAGTTCATGATTGTGTTTATCATAATGTTTCATAAACAAAATAAACTTGTTAATAAATGTAAATTAATAATTATTTTCTCTGACCTTGACCCCATTGATGCGTAAAGGTGATGTCATACTCACTTTGCTGTAGTTGCCTCGTCATACTTGGCCTTGACCTCAAACAATTCTGTCTGCACACTTTCCAGAGCTGAAACGACAAACCAAGAAATAAATGCAAAATTAATTACACAAGGAGGGAGGTTGTAGTTTTGTGTGTTGACGTTTATTACCATCAATGATGGGCTCAGAAGGACCAGCGGTTAATGCTGGATGCTCCAACTTGTGGCCAGTAATGTGCTACAGCAGGAGCTAAGTTACTGGCGAGATCATAAAGCGACGGGGACCTCCTGTAGCAGTATCAGGGGACTCCCTCATCCCTCTGTCATCCACCGGTATCAGGGGACTAAGACAAAGACAATTTGCTGTTCAAAGACTCGCAATCACGTTAATTCAATCAGTGGGGCTGGTGTACCAGTGGGTTGGAACCCGCGGAACTGGCTGAACGCCCGATGCTGTCACAACATCCAACACTGCCCGTCGCATCTATGGTTTGAGTAACGATCATACACTTATGATGGATATGCTGATCACTGAATGAAATACCAGGCTGTGGTTTGTCGGCTGTCAGGGGTGATTGGTGCTCAATGACAGGGGCATAAATCTAGCAACAATTTGTTATCTATCTGCAACAATCCGTTATCAATCTGCAATAATCCATTGTCTGTCAATCTCTCAACAATCCATTATCTAACTCATAAAATCTTCAATTTTCTATCTCACAACAATCTTTATCAAACTCACAACAATATTTAAACTATCTCATTCACAACAAGGCATTATCGGTCTAGTTCACATAATCCATTATCTAACTCATAAAATCTGTTAATTTTCTATCTCACAACAATCTGTTATCTCTTCTATTATGTCTTTATTTCACTGGCCTGATAGGCTAGGTTTACAAATGCCAAGATCGTTGTAAACTATGCACTTCCTAACAAATGTTACAATTGTAAAATGTGCACTTTAAAAAAAACCCGACAAAAGTGTTTTGGAATTGTACAATTTTGTTTCCAGATGTCAAAATCATTGTAAACTGGGCACACCTTCTGACAATTAAGATATACAAATGTCAAAATTGTTGTAAATTGTACACTTTCCCCTAAAAATGCCTAAAATTTACATAAACTGTTAACGATTTTGGTTCACAAAAGTCAAATTTTTGTACACTGTGTTTCCAAAGCGAAAGGTAAACATTGTTTTTTTTTGGGAAAGTGCACAGTTTACAATGATTTTGGCTGTTGTAAACTGAATTTATCAGCCCAGTGAAATCATTACCAATCCACATGGGCCACGTTCCTCAAAGCAATTTTAGGCCGAGTTGATCATAAGTTATTTTTGAAACAATGTCTCATAGAGTTGTTTCTTACCATAGACTTATGACTGTCACAAAACAGAAATCGATTTAGAACCGGTGCCGAATGGCACCGGTTCCAAAGCGATCTCGGTGCTCTGACAGTCGTAAGCCAATGTTATATTTTAGCACTTACAATTAACTTAACCTAACATCACTTTGAGGAACGGGGCCGTGATCCAGCCGGAAACATTTGCTGCTCTTTGAGCCGATAGATTAATATAGTATTTGTCATGAAAGACACCTTGACAAACTCCTTCCTGCAAACACCTCATGATGTGACAATCGAACATATCATTATTTGTGCCGATACTCCAGGGTAAGTGAAGTAAAGTCTGACGCCATTGAAATACAGGCAAGATCTCTACCCTAAAGAAATCAATTCACGCTGGGGTCGACTGATATTTTTCTTATTATCTTCTTTTCAACCTAGTGGCACCCATACTTATTGGGGTTGAATACTGTCTCAAAAATCATTTTAAAATCAGAAGTTAAATACCAACTTAAAGTATCTACTGTGACTAATTATTGAATAAAAAATTACTTTAAAGTCAAATCTATAAAATGGGATTTAATTATGAACTTGTGATCGTTTAAAAATCCAAACTATAAACTTAGGTGACATTTATTAATAATTTAAAAATTAAATTGTACACTTAGATTAAATAAAACAAAACTAATGTTTAAATTTTAGTTAAATAATCTTTTCACCCTTAAGCGTTCTGTAATGGCAAAATACTTATTTTAAAACTGAAAGTATTAACTAATAACCTTTAAAGATAAACTGATTCGCAACAGTAGTGGATGGTGTAATGTTAGTTTTTTTGGTTATCATTAAGATAAAAGAGTTATGGTCGGCACCTATTTTCTATTTCAGGTCAGGTAATCAGAACCCCAACACTTTATTTGGCCCGAGAAAATAAACATTTTGAAATTAAAACTAGAAACTGGGGTCAAACACTGACTAAACGATGATTTTAAACTTGGAATCAAGGTGCTTGCTGCTAATCAATGTCTTCCATCATGAGATGTCGCACCTGTCACAAGAAACAAGCAGGTAATCCAGCGCTGATCCCACACTGGAAAACAGCCCTGGCTGAGCACCCTGATCCTGTAATGTCATCCGCAGTTAAAATCGTAATTGGCGTTTGACAAGTTCGCAACAGAACAGCTATTCTATGTTAACCCCTAAAAAGCTAAATTTTGGTATTTAAAACTAAAAGTACATATATAGTCATGCAAAGTTGTTTTTTTGTTTTTTCATTAACCCGTAAAATGATAATTTGAGATTATGATTCAAATTTGTGACAACCTTGTAATGTTAAAAACCTATCCTGTGATGAGCTCTTTTGAACAAATTATCACAGGGTAGGTTTACAACAGCCTTTAGTTTAGAATCGGGTCCCCAAAATGGACAAATTTCGCACTTAGAAGTTTAGACATCTCTTAAACAAATTACCACATAGCTTTTTAAACAATTACGTAATACATGAACTGTAATTTTGAAAAGTATTGGGCGAGACATGAACTGTAAAACTGTCCATTGCTGTCAACGAGTTAAAGTTGAGCCAGTACAGTGATCGACTCACGATTAATGCACTTTTTAAACAGAATCAGGTAATACATGAACTGTAAAACTGTCCCTAACAGCTAAAGGGTTAAAGTTAAGCCGGTAGAGTGATCGACCCACGATTAATGCACTTTTTAACAGAATCAGATAATACATGAACTGTAAATCTGTCCATCGCAGTTAACGGGTTAAAGGTGAGCCGGTAGAGTGATCGGAGCATGGTGAATGCACTTTTCAACAGAATCAGGTAATACATAAACTGTACAAATGTCCATTGCAGTTAACGGGTTAAAGGTGAGCTGGTAGAGTGATCGGAGCATGATGGATGACAAAGGATGAAGGGGACCCAACACTGTTGTACCCACAGAGTCAACATGTCCGACAGCAGCACAACAGAGCATGTCGTGCATGAAATACCTGCAGGAGCTGTAGGAAATGTTTGACACTGATTCCAGACAATCAATGCAGCGATAATGGGGGGATAATGGGGGGATAATAGGGAAACAATGAACACGGAAAGAAGGGGGAAGTCACTTCATGTTCAACTGAAGAGAGGAGAGACAAGCACTGCAATAATGGGTAGAGAGATTAACCCTTACCGTGCGGCTAACGGAAATATCCGGGTCAGGCTACTAGCCTGACCCGCATATTTCCGTGAGCCGCACAGTAAGGGTTAAACTTACATGGAGAAAAAGAGGTTTACAATTTTGAATGGTTAACCCTAACAGTGCTTGATGCAGGTTAAAAACTTTCACAGGTTAACCCTTAAGTTTTAGTGGGACATTTCTCAACTTTACTATGCAATGTCCAACTTGATGACTAAATTTACATGGTGGACGGCACAACTTGATTTGTTAACCCTTTAAGTGCTGAACCCAATTTCAATGTCAAAATTCTGCCCCAAATAAGCTGTTACAAACCTATCCTGTGGTAATTCATTTAAAAGAGCTCCTACAGGAACTCATTTAAAAAATATACCACAGGACAGGTTTTTAACAACACAATGTGGTCACAATTTAAAAACTACTTAACCCTATTCAGCACTGTAAGGGTTAAACATAAGATTGCTGGTGGCACACTTGTCAATTTCAATGTTCAAATTAACCCTTAAAGTGCTGAGTGCAACATTTGCTCATTTAAATTCCAACTGAAACAGGCTGTTAAAAACTAATCCTTTGATAATTTGTTTAAAATAGTTCCTGTGAAAAGAAACAAATTACCCCAGAATAGGTTTTTAAATAGCCCAAAAGATTTACAGATTTGAGCCCTGAAAACCTAATTTCAGCATAAAGAGGGCTTGAAGCCCAAAAAACTTATTTTCTTTCTTTTTCAAACTATAACCATAAAACACTGAGCTAAGTCTCAGTGCAAATAAATTTAAATTTTACAACCATCCATGTAATTTCACATTTACTGTATTCATAGAAAAATTCAAAATCATAATCAACCATTTAAAAAAAAAAAGACTTTTCATTTTATCATACAAGCAAACAGCTTCTTAAATTTATAAAAAGTAAAGATAGTTTTTTTTGCTCTCTTTTAACTCTTACCGTGCGGCTTAGTTTTGTTTGTACATGCGGCTCATGGAAATATCCGGGTCAGGCTATTAGCCTGACCCAGATATTTTCATGAGCCACATGGTAAGGGTTAAATTTATGGAGCAAATACCTGTAAAATGATCCCAAACTGTGGATGTTCTGGTAAGAACGTATCATCAACTTTAAAACATGAAACTCGGACCCTCTTATGCCTAACCATCAACTCACAGTTCCTGCAGATGATGACGAGTTCATCAGTGCCACGGCAACTGAGATCCAGAGATTGACCAGAAACTTCACCACTGTCATTCACCTTCTGTTCTGTTGGACCAAAAGATCTCCAATTTGACCTCTGTCTTCAAACTTTGGTCAAGAAACGTTGACCAGAAACTTCAGATTTTAATGAAATGAAAATGTTAAGAAACTTCAGATTTCGCCACAGTCCTTCAAAGTCTGTTCTGTTGGACCAAAAGATCTTTAACTTCACCACTGTCTTTAAACTTGGGTCCAAAAACTTTGACTGGAAACTTCAGATTTCAACAAAATTCTGTCTCTTAAGTAAAAGTGTTAGAAACTTTGGATTTCACTGCTGTTCTTCAACTTCAGAAGATGCTGAAACCAAACATCTTGAACTTAGGCACCGTCTTCAAATGTTGATTCAGAAACTTTGACCAGAAAGTTGAGGTTTTACCAAAGTCATGAAGCTTGAAATCAGATGTTTAAACCCAAAAATGTAAAAGTTTATTACAGTATTCAAACTTGATCACTGTCTTTAAACTTTGATCCAGAAACTTGAGATTCAATGAATGTCTTTCAACTTCACTTCTAGAAGCTTCAACTGAAGATTTCATCAAAAGTGATCTTCAAATCCTTTCAACAATCAATTCAAAAATCAACTCTGACCAGAAAACGTCTCTACTTAGATCCTGCTCCACCCAAGAAGCACCCAAATTCAAAGATTCAAACTTTGGTCGACAAGTGTAGTTGATGCAAGGACACAAAGCCGATGCAAGGACAACCAATGAACGATGAACGGATGCTTGCAAAGCGGAGAGGAGTGATCGACTGTATGAGCCGATGATCCGCTCATGTACAATGATATACAGAACTGCAAGTCAATATCGTGAGTGATCGGAGCGGCGATCGATCCGCTGCCGCCAACTGACAGTGTGATCAATACAAAGATTGTCCTGTCTAATGGATGCTGCCTTCCAGACTCATCCCCTCCGCGGGCTGAGGAAAGGCAGTGGGAGCCATGGAGGCAGTAACACAGATACAAATCACCCGTACAGCCTCTCAAAGCAAAACAAATTACAGCCTCTCAAAGCAAAACAAATTACAGCCTCGATAATCTTATTGATATGGAGTAATCATTGTTAAAACCTATCCTTTGGCTATTTGTTTAAAAGAGCTCCGGCGGAGTTCCTATCCTTTGGCTTTTGTTTAAAAGATTTTCGGCGGAGTTCCTATCCTTTGGCTATTTGTTTAAAATAGCTCTGGCGGAGCTCCTATCCTTTGGCTATATGTTTAAAAGAGCTCCGGCGGATAGATTTAAAACAGCACACGGTGATCACAGTTAATTTTTTTTTATTAATTTCAAATCAGCTCTTGGGTTAATTGTGAGTGAGTGAGTGAGTGAGTGAGTGAGTGAGTGAGTGAGTGAGTGAGTGAGTGAGTGAGTGAGTTTTCAACAGAGAACACGTTTTTCAAAAGCCATCAAAACACTAATAAAATGCTTTAATTGTCAAAGAAAAATAAAAAAAATATTTTCAAAATTCTGACATTAATTTTGGAATCTCTTTTGAACAAATTACCATAGGATAGGTTTTAAACAGCACAGGTGGTCACAGTTTTAAGACTGTTAAGTCTAATCCAGCTCTTCTTGGGTTAATCCTCAGAGCACCCTGTCATTTGCTTACATTTTGTGTCACATGTTGATTTTTTATATCATTGCCCAATGTCAAACTAAGTATGTTGAAACTTTTTTTGTTCAAATTTTTAAAAAAACTTCTGGTGGGAATATTTTTATAAATGGCTACAATACATGAGACAGATTTGAGTTCGACTAAAATCAAGCGAGACAAAATGTCAATAGTAAAAAAATTATTTACCATGTAAAATCAATTTATATTTAATTAAATTTAAAATTTAAACTTTTTTTAAAAAATAAAAAAATTAAAAGGTAGCCTGGAAAATCTCTATTACAGGTAACTAAAATGTTAAGTTTGAAAACAATTCTGTAAATAAATTAAACATAGGATTCTTGGGATTTTAATTTTTTATATATTTAATTTGATAAATGATTTGTTGGGTGTTTGACATTTCCAAATTAAAATAAATTAAAAACTGATAAAACTATTTCATTTGTGCCATAGTTTTTGGCCATAGTTTTTGGCCATATTCAAGAATACCCCACCTCACAGCATGACAAGATGTAAATATTACGTATGATATGCATATTAATGTCAAAACTTAAACTTTGGATCAGTGGAATTCCTGTGCAGATGATTATCCACTGAGCTACCACAGCCAGTTATCAAGTATGAGAAGCAGAATTAACCTTTATAATGCAAACTTAATTTCAATTTGACTGTTATAACCTTTGACTCAAATTTTTACAATGAAACTGACAAATGTTGAGCTTTGCAGCCAAAGGTTAAAAAATCTCCCTTAAAACTTAAAACTGTGACCACATTTTATGCTTAAAAACCTGTCCTGGAGCAATTTGTAAATCTCTTTTTAAAAAATCACAACAGGATAGGTCTCCTGACAGCCTAATTTAAAATAAAAATTTTGGACATTAAAACAATAAATTGTTGAACTCTGCCCTTTAAGGGTTAACAAAGACGCATATTTCACTTTATAATTGCCTTGCTCTACATGAAATGCCCACATTAATGCTACAAGCCACACCCCACTGGTAAAACTTTCACCCCTTCCAAGTTAAATAGCAGAACAGATCTGGGCCCCGTTCCTCAAAGCAATTTTAGGCTAAGTTGATCGTAAGGAATTTTTTAAACACTGTCCTGTGAAGTTGTTT
>JAULCD010000014.1:3060-14076 GCA_032361085.1 Calliostoma canaliculatum | reverse complement strand
ACATCACTTACGATTAACTTAGCCTAAGATCGTTTTAAGTAACGAGATCAGAAAATCAGTAACCAGGGACTGTGTTAACAGAAGTATTACAATTTAAACCACGTTGTTAAGAAGAGATTATGTCACTGGAAAAATGTATAGAACTTATTGAGCAGTTTTCTATTGGTTTGATGAGATTTCTACAGGAAATCTCATCAAACCAACAGAAAACCGCTAAATAATTTCTTAACATTTTTCTAGTGTGTGGAATAAGTTCATGTACAGAATTTATTACAGACTGTCAATTGAAAGAGACACCGAAATCCAACAGTCTACTGGGAAGAACAAAAACTGATATTGCACCTGATGCAAGCTGAGGAGTTTTAAACCTTTATCAACGAATGTTGATGTACATGTATTATACATCACGTGGGTGAGATTCTTTATGTCTTAATCGTTGTTAACTAGGTACTCTGTAAAGAAAGTCAAGGAGTGTAGTTAAGTGCACAATTTACAACAATGTTGGTATGTAAAAGCGCTGAATCGATTTCAATAAAAACTTAGACCATTAAAACTCAGTTCTGAGGTAATTTATTTTCTTTAAATTCCTGATGTATATTTGATTGATTTTGAAATAGTTTTACAATATTTTCATTTTATGGCGAGAAATAAAACAGTGATGAATTGGAAACCAATTATTTCTCAGTTTCTAACAAAATCCCATGGGAACGTAAAATAGTTGATGAGTGTCATGAGCGCCAACTAGCTTTGTACAGTATATAAAAAAAATATTTGTTTTTCTTTTATGTAACC
This sequence comes from Calliostoma canaliculatum, assembly GCA_032361085.1. Classification (NCBI taxonomy): domain Eukaryota; kingdom Metazoa; phylum Mollusca; class Gastropoda; order Trochida; family Calliostomatidae; genus Calliostoma; species Calliostoma canaliculatum. Next base: position 13,284 of record JAULCD010000014.1, on the reverse strand, counting down.
TCAAACGCTTACTGGGCTAGTGGGATTTTAGGTGCAAATGCCAAAATCATTGTAAACTGTGCACTTTCCAAAGAAAAACTTGTTTTTCTTTGGAAAGTGCACAGTTAACAAAGATTTTGACATTTATAAACCGAACTCATTAGTCTGGTGGTTTATACCAATATTATATTGTAGATAAAAAAACAGCCAAGAGTGGAGAAAATCGGTGTCTTTTTCAGGACATGTTACAATAATTTATTTGATTTCGGTGAATTATTGCCAGCTTTGAAAATGGATATAGAACGAATGATGATTGCTTCCTTGATTATTAGATAATGTACAATTTGCCATTATTCCTGTGATGTCCAGTTGGGAAGATGGTTTCAGGAAAATCTCCGTTTTAGTGTCACTCTGTCTGGCCTTTCATGACCTGTTAAATGGAGCGGTTGGATAGTTGCAAATGAAAGGGCAAATGTCATACAAAAATAGACTTATGTGCTATATATTTTATCAACTACGAACAGGTTTCTTCTCATTAATAAAACTAAGCTCTTTGGCATCCGTCAGTGTTACAGATCTATATGATGTAAACAACTGATGGATTTATCAAAAATACATTTCGATTTGGGATATGATATAACTAAGTTTGTTTTAATGTTTTTGGTTGCTGAGCAACGACGTTTCAGTGTAGATTCTTACATCGTTATTAAATCTTACAGTACTGAAAAGAGTAAAGTGAATTTTAAAACTATGACCACATTGTGTTGTTAAAAACCTGTCCTGTGGTAATTTGTTTAAAAGAGCTTCTTTGATTACCACAAGATAGGTTTTTAACAGCTTATTTTGGCAGAATTTTGTCATCGAAATAGAAAACAAAATTGGCCTAGCACTTTAAGGGTTAATCAGGTAATGAGTACAATTCTACCTTGATGAGTGGCCTACTTCTGAGGGTATCAAGAGTAACTACACTGCCCGACATTCAAACACTGAGACACAAATTGAAAAGTGTGTGGTATCACCCTACTCTAAGTGAACTTGTTCTTAGTGTGACTGTTCACACAGTAGTATAATAGGGTGCCTGGTATAGAAGCAAAAAATCGTTATAAAATGTGCCCTTTCCAAAGAAAAACAAGTTTTTCTTTGGAAAGTGCACAGTTTACAACGATGTTTTTGCATTTGTAAACCAAATCTACAAACCAAGTGACATGGTTTACGAGGTCGTAAAGCTATGACGTCTTTGTGAAACGGCATCCAGGTTACAATGATTTTGATAATTTATGATTCTAAACCACTAGCCTAGTGAAATGTTTTACGACGAAATACATTTATAGAACGTCATGCCAGTGCATTTTAACGTTTGTATTGAACGAGAAGATGCAATGAAAGCCTAGAAACAACGAGTTCGAAGAACGAGTTGTTTCTAGGATTTCATGACATCTTCGATGTTGGTGTTGTTTGTTGTTGATGTTGATGTTGGTATTGGTGTTGTGGTTGGTGGTATTGGTGTTGTGGTTGGTGGTGTGTTATTGGTGTTGTTAATGCTTTTGGTTTGTTGGTTTTGATGGTGTTGGTGTTGGTGTTGGTGGTGGTGTTAATGGTGTTGGTGGTGGTGTTAATGTTGTTGGTGGTGTTAATGTTGTTGATGTTGTTGTTGGTGTTGGTATTGTTGATGTTGTTAGTGCTGTTGTTGGTTGTTGTTGGTTGTTGGTTGTTGTTGTAGTTGTTGTTGTTGTCGTTGTTGTTGTTGTTGATGTTGTTGTTGGTGTTGTTGATGTTGTTAATGTTGTTGGTGTTGTCGGTTTTGGTGTTGGTGTTGTTGTAGTTATTGTTGTCGTTGTTCTTGGTGTTGTTGTTGTTGCTAGTGTTGTTTTTGTTGTTGTTGGTGGTGGTGATGTTGTTTGTTGTTGTTGTTAATGTTGTCGATGGTGTTGTTGTTTGTGTGATGTTGTTGGTGTTGGTGGTTGTTTTGGTATTGTTGGTGTTGTTGTTGGTGGTGTTGTTGGTGGTGGTGATGTTGGTTGTGTTGTTGTTGTTGGTGATGTTGTTGGTGTAGTTGGTAGTGGTGTTGGTATTGTTGGTGTTGTTGTTGTTAGTGGTGGTGTTGTTAATGTTGCTGTTGGTGGTGGTATTGTTGGTGGTGGTGTTGTTGTTGTTGTTGTTGTTGTTGTTGTTGTTGTTGGTGGTGGTGGTTGTTGGTGTTGTTGGTGTTTTTGTTGGTGTTGTTGGTGGTGTTGTTGGTGGTGTTGTTAATGTTGTTGTTGGTGTTGTTGGTGTTGTTGGTGTTGTTGTTGTTGGTGTTGGTGGTGTTGGTGTTAGTGTTGTTGTTGATGGTATTGTGGTTGTTGTTGTTGTTGGTGGTGGTGGTGGTGGTTGTTGGTGTTGTTGGTGTTTTGTTGGTGTTATTGGTGGTGGTGGTGGTGTTGTTAGTGTTGTTGTTGGTATTGTTGGTGTTGGTGTTGTTGTTTGTTGTTTGTTGTTGTTGGTGTTGTTGGTGTTGGCGTTGGCGTTGTTTGTTTTTGATGTTAATTGTGTTATTGGTGTTTTGGTTGGTAGTGTGTTGTTGGTGTTGTTAATGTTTTTGGTGTTGTTGGTTCTGGTGGTGTTGGTGATTGTGTTGGTGTTAATGGTAGTGGTGTTGGTGGTGATGTTTATGGTAGTCGTGTTAGTGGTGGTGTTAATGTTGTTGGTGTTGTTGTTGGTGTTGTTGATGTTGTTAGTGTTGTTGTTGGTGGTGGTGTTTGTTGTTGTTGTTAATGTTGGTGTTTTTAGTGTTGTTGTTAGTGTTATTGTTGTTGTTGGTGGTGTTGGTGTTGTTGTTGGGGTTATTGTTGTTGTTGGTGGTGGTGTTGTTAATGGTGTTGTTGTTGGTGGTAGTGTTGTTGATGTTGGTGGTGTTGATTGTGGTGTTGTTGTTTGTGGTGTTGTTGTTTTTGTTGGTGGTGGTGGTGGTGGTATTGTTGGTGTTTTTGTTGGTGTTGTTGTTGTTGTTGTTGGTGGTGTTGTTGTTAGTGTTGTTGGTGGTGGTGTTGTTGTTGGTGGTGTTGTTAGTGTTGTTGTTTGTGTTGTTGTTAGTGGTGTTGTTAGTGTCGTTGTTTATTGTTGTGGGTGTTGCTGTTGTTGTTGGTGGTGGTGGTGTTGTTGTTGTTGGTGTTGTTGTTGTTGTTGGTGGTGTTGTTGGTGTTGTTGGTTGTGATGGTGTTGTTGTTGGTGTTGTTGGTGGTGTTGTTGGTGTTGTATTTTTTGGTGGTTTTGATGTTGGTGTTGTTGGTGGTGTTGTTGTTGGTGTTAGAGTTGTTGTTGGTGTTGTTGTTGATGGTGTTGTTGTTGTTGGTGTGGTTGGTGGTGTTGTTGGTGTTGTTATTGTTGGTGTTGTTGGTGTTGTTGTTGTTGTTGATGTTGTTAGTGTTGTTGGTGTTGTTGTTGGTAATGGTGGTGTTGTTGTTGGTGGTGTTAATGTTGGTGTTGGTGTTGGTGTTGTTGTTAGTGTTATTGTTGTTTTTGGTGGTGGTGTTAGTAATGGATTGTTGTTACTGCTGGTGGTTATAGTGTTGTTTTAAATGATGTTGTTGTTGTTGGTGGTGTTGTTGTTAGTGTTGTTGTTGTTGTTGTTTTTGGTGGTGTTGTTGTTATTGTTGTTGTTGTTGGTGGTGGTGGTGGTGGTATTGCTGGTGTTGTCGTGTTATTGGTGTTGTTGTTAGTGTTGTTGTTGTTGTTGTTGGGGGTGGTGGTGGTGTTCTTGGTGTTGTTGTTGGTGTTGTTGTTGGTGATGTTGTTAGTGTTGTTGTTAGTGTTGTTGTTGGTGTTGTTAGTGTTGTTAGTGTTGTTGTTGGTGTTGTTCTTATTGTTGTTGTTGGTGTTGTTGTTGTTGATGGTGGTGGTGTTGTTGTTGTTGGTAGTGTTGTTGTTGTTGGTGTTGTTTTTGTTGTTGTTGGTGGTGGTGGTGGTGTTGGTGGTGTTGTTGTTGTTTGTGTTGTTGTTGTTGGTGGTGGTGGTGGTGGTGGTAGAGATGTTGTTGTTGGTGGTGTTGTTGGTGTTGTTGTTGGTGTTGTTGTTGGTGGTGTTGTTTTCTGTTGTTGGTGTTGTTGGTGTTGTTGGTATTGCTGGTGTTAGTGTTGTTGTTGATGGTGGTGGTGTTGGTGTTGGTGTTGTTGGTGTTGTTGCTGTGTTGTTGTTGGTGTTGTTGGTGTTGTTGGTGTTGGTAATGTTTGTGTTGTTGTTGGTGTTGTTGGCGTCGTTGGTGTTGTTGGTGTTGTTGGTGTTGTTGGTGGTGTTGGTGGTGTTGTTGTTGGTGTTGGTGTTTTCTGTTGTTGTTGTTGTTGTTGTTGTTGTTGTTGGTGGTGTTGTTGGTGTTGTTGGTGTTGTTGTTGGTGTTGTTGTTAGCGGTGGTGGTGATGTTGATAGTGTTGTTGAAGGTGTTGGTGTTGTTAGTGTTAGTGGTGTTGGTGTTGTTGTTGTTGTTGGTGGTGGTGGTGGTGGTGGTGGTGGTGGTGGTGTTGGTGTTGGTGGTGTTGTTGTTGTTGTTTGTGTTGTTGTTGTTGTTGTTGTTGTTCGTGGTGGTGGTGGTGGTGGTAGAGGTGGTGTTGTTGGTGGTGTTGTTGGTGTTGTTGGTGGTGGTGGTGTAGGTGGTGTTGTTTTCTGTTGTTGTTGGTGTTGTTGGTGTTGTTGGTGTTGGTGTTGGTAATGTTTATGTTGTTGTTGTTGTTGTTGTTGTTGTGGTTGTTGTTGTTGTTGTAGGTGGTGGTGTTAGTGTTGTTGTTGTTGTTGTTGTTGTTGTTGTTGTTGTCATTGGTTTTGTTGTTGTTGTTGGTGTTGTTGGTTGTGATGGTGTTGTTGTTGGTGTTGTTGGTGTTAGTGTTGATGTTGTTGGTGTTGTTGGTGTTGGTGTTGTTGTTGGTGTTTTTGTTGTTGGTGTTGTTAGTGTTGTTGTTGGTGTTTTTGTTGTTGGTGTTGTTAGTGTTGTTGTTGGTGTTGTTGTTGGTGTTTTTGTTGTTGGTGTTGTTGTTGGTGTTGTTTTTGGTGTTGTTGGTGTTGTTGGTTGTGATGGTGTTGTTGTTGGTGTGGTTGGGTTTGTTGTTGGTGTTGTTGTAATTTTTGGTGGTTTTGATGTTGGTGGTGTTGTTGGTGTTGTTGTTGGTGTTAGTGTTGGAGTTGTTGTTAGTGTTGTTGGTGGTGTTGTTGTTGGTGTTGTTGGTGTTGTTGGTGTTGTTGGTGGTGTTGTTGGTGTTGTTGTTGGTGTTGTTGTTGGTGTTGTTGGTGTTGTTGTTGATGTTGTTAGTGTTGTTACTGTTGTTAGTGTTGTTGGTGTTGTTGGTGTTGTTGTTAGTGGTGTTGTTGTTGTTGTTGTTAGTGTTGTTGTTGGTGTTTTTGGTGTTGTTGTTGGTGTTGTTGTCATTGGTTTTGTTGTTGGTGTTGTTGTTGTCATTGGTGTTGCTGTTGGTGTTGTTGTTTGTGTTGTTGTTGGTGCTGTTGTTGATGTTGTTGGTGTTGGTGTTGGTGTTGTTGTTGGTGTTTTTGTTGTTGGTGTTAGTGTTGATGTTGTTGGTGTTGTTAGTGTTGTTGTTGGTGTTGTTGGTGGTGTTTTTGTTGTTGGTGTTGTTAGTGTTGTTGTTGGTGTTGTTGGTGGTGGTGTAGTTGTTGTTGTTGTTGTTGTTGGTGTTGTCATGGTTGTTGGTTTTGTTGTTGTTGTTTTTGTTGTTTTTAGTGGTGGTGTTGTTGGTGTTGTTGGTTTTTGTTGTTGGTGTTATTGTTGTTGGTGGTGGTGTTGTTGTTGGTGTTGTTGTTACAGTTGTTGTTGTTGGTTGTGTTGTTTGTGTTGTTGTTGTTGGTGTTGGTGTTGGTGGTGTTGTTGGTGTTGTTTTTGGTGGTGGTAATGTTGCTGTTGTTGTTGTTGTTGGTGGTGGTGTTGTTGTTGTTGTTGGTGGTGGTGTTGTCATTGTTGTTGGTTTTGTTGTTGTTGTTTTTGTTGTTTTTAGTGATGGTGTTATTGTTGTTGTTGTTTTTGTTGTTGTTGGTGTTGTTGTTGTTGTTGTTGTTGTTGGTCGTGTTGTTGGTGTTGGTGTTGTTGTTGGTGTTGTTGTTAGTGTTGTTGTTAGTGTTGTTGTTTGTGTTTTTGTTGGTGTTGTTGGTGGTGTTGGTGTTGGTGTTGGTGTTGGTGTGTTGTTGTCATTAGTGTTGTTGTTGGTGTTGTTGTTGGTGTTGTTGTTTTTTTTGTGGTGTTGTTGTATTGTTATTGCTGGTAGTGGTGTTGTTGTTGTTGTGTGTGTTGTTGTGTGTGTTGTTGTTACTGTTGTTGTTAGTGTTGTTGTTGGTGTTGTTGTTCTTGTCGTTGGTGTTGTCATTAGTTTTGTTGTTGTTTTTTGTGGTGGTAATGGTGGTGTTGTTGTTGTTTTTGGTGGTGGTAATGGTTGTGTTGTTGTTGTTGTTGTTGTTGTTTGTGTTGGTGTTGTTGGTGTTGTCATTGGTGTTGTTGTTGTTGTTGGTGTTGTTGGTGGTTTTGGTGTTGGTGTTGGTGTTGGTGTTGTTTTTGGTGTTGGTGGTGTTGGTGTTGTTGTTGGTGTTGGTGTTGGGGTGGTTTTTGGTGTTGGTGGTGTTGGTGTTGGTGTTGGTGTTGGTGTTTGTGGTGTGGTTGTTGTTAATGTTGTTGGTGTTTTTGGTGTTGGTGTTGGTGTTGTTTTTGGTGTTTTTGTTGTTGGTGTTGTTAGTGTTGTTGGGTTTGTTGTTGGTGTTGTTGTATTTTTTGGTGGTTTTGATGTTGGTGTTGTTAGTGGTGTTGTTGGTGTTGTTGTTGGTGTTAGTGTTGGAGTTGTTGTTGGTGTTGTTGGTGTTGTTAGTGGTGTTGGTGTTGTTGGTGTTTTTGGTGTTGTTGGTGTTGTTTGTGTTGTTGGTGTTGTTGGTGTTGTTTGTGTTGTTGGTGTTGTTGTTGTTGGTGTTGTTGTTGGTGTTGTTGTTGGTGTTGTTGTTGTTGGTGGTGTTGGTGTTGTTGTTGTTTTGGGTGTTGTTGTTGTTGTTGTGGTTGTTATTGTTGTTGGTGTTGTTGTTGTTGTGGTTGTTATTGTTGTTGTTGGTGTTGTTGTTGTTGTTGGTGGTGGTGGTGGTGGTGACGTTGGTGTTGTTGGTGTTGTTGGTGTTTCTGTTGTTGTTGTTGTTGTTTTTGTTTTTGTTTTTGTTTTGTTTTTGTTGGTGGTGTTGTTGTTGTTGTTGTTATTGTTGGTGGTGTTGTTGTTGGTGTTGTTGTTGGTGTTGTTGTTGTTGGTGTTGTTGGTGTTGTTGTTAGTGTTGTTGTTGGTGTTGTTGTTAGTGTTGTTGTCGTTGGTCTTGTTGTCAATGGTGCTGTTATTGTTGGTGTTGTTGGTGTTGTTGGTGTTGTTGGTGTTGTTGGTGTTTTTGTTGTTGTTGTTGTGGTTTTTGGTGGTGGTGTTGTTGTTGGTGTTGTTGTTGTTGTTAGTGTTGGTGTTGTCATTGGTGTTGTTGTTGGTATTGTTGTTAGTGTTAGTGTTGGTAGTGTTGTTGTTGTTGGGGATGTTGTTGTTGTTGTTGTTGGTGTTGATGATGTTAGTGTTGGTGTTGTTTTTGTTGTTGTTGGTGTTGTTGGTGTTGTCATTGGTGTTGGTGTTGTCATTGGTGTTGGTGTTGTTTTTGTTGTTGTTGTTGATGGTGGTGTTGTTGGAGTTGTTCGTGTTGTTGTTGTTTTTGGTGGTGGTAAAGTTGGTGGTGTTGTTGGTGGTGTTGTTATTGTTGTTGGTGTTGGTGTTGTTGTTGGTGTTTTTGTTGGTGTTAGTGGTGTTGGTGTTGGTGTTGGTGGTATAGTTGTTGTTGTTGTTGGCGGTGGTGTTGTCATTGTTGTTGGTGTTTTTGTTGATGTTTTTGGTAGTGGTGTTATTGTTGTTGTTGGTGGTGTTGTTGTTGGTTTTGTTGTTGTTGGTGGTGTTGGTGTTGTTGGTGTTGTTGGTGTTGTTGGTGTTGTTGGTGTTGTTGGTGTTGTTGTTGGTGTTGATGGTGTTGTTGGTGTTGTTGGTGTTGTTGGTGTTGTTGGTGTTGTTGTTTTTGGTGGTGGTGGTGGTGGTGGTGATGTTGTTGTTGTTGTTGTTGTTGTTGTTGTATTTGGTGGTGGTGTTGTCATTGGTGTTGGTGTTGTTGGTGTATTTTTTGTTGTTATTTTTGGTGGTGGTGGTGTTGGTGGTGTTGTTTGTGTTGGTGTTGGTGTTGTTGTTGTTGTTCTTGTTGTTTTTGGTGGTGGTAATGGTGTTGTTGTTGTTGTTATTGTGGTTGTGTTGGTGGTGTTGTTGTTGGTGTTGGTGTTTTCATTGGTGTTGGTGTTGTTGGTGTGTTTTTTTGTAGTTGTTGTTGGTGTTGTTGGTTTTTGTTGTTGGTGTTATTGTTGTTGGTGTTGTTGTTGTTGGTGGTGGTGGTGGTGTTATTGTTAGTGTTGTTGTTCGTGTTGTTGTGGTTGTTGTTGTTTGTGTTGTTGTTGATGTTGGTGTTGTTGGTTGTGATGTTGGTGTTGTTGGTGTTGGTGTTGTTGGTTGTGATGATGTTGTTGTTGGTGTTGTTGTTTTTGTTTTTATTGTTGTTGTTGTTGTTGGTGGTGGTGTTGTTGTTGTTGGTGGTGTTGGTGTTGTCATTGGTGTTGTTGTTGGTGGTGTTGTTGTTTGAGTTGTTATTAGTGTTGTTGTTGTTGGTGGTGGTGTTGTTGTTTGAGTTGTTATTAGTGTTGTTGTTGGTGGTGGTGTTGTTGGTATTGTTGGTGTTGTTGTTAGTGTTGATGGTGTCAGTGTTGGTGTTGTTGTTGTTGGTGGAGTTGTTGTTGGTGTTGGTGGTGTTGTTGTTTGAGTTGTTGTTAGTGTTGTTGTTAGTGTTGTTGTTGTTGTTGGTGATGGTGTTGTTGGTGGTGTTGTTGGTGTTGGTGGTGTTGGTGGTGGTGTTGATGGTGTTGATGGTGTTAGTGTTGGTGTTGTTGATGTTGGTGGTGGTTGTTGTGGTGTTGTTGTTAGTGTTGTTTTTGAAGTTGTTTTTGGTGTTGTTGTCATTGATGTTGGTGTTGTTTTTGTCATTGGTGTGTTATTAGTGTTGTTGATGTTGTTGTTGTTAGTGTTGGTGTTGTTTTTGTTGTTGTTGGTGTTGTTGGTGTTGTCATTGGTGTTGGTGTTGTCATTGGTGTTGGTGTTGTTTTTGTTGTTGTTGTTGATGGTGGTGTTGTTGGAGTTGTTCGTGTTGTTGTTGTTTTTGGTGGTGGTAAAGTTGGTGGTGTTGTTGGTGGTGTTGTTATTGTTGTTGGTGTTGGTGTTGGTGTTGTTGTTGGTGTTTTTGTTGGTGTTAGTGGTGTTGGTGTAGGTGTTGGTGGTATAGTTGTTGTTGTTGTTGGCGGTGGTGTTGTCATTGTTGTTGGTGTTTTTGGTGTTGGTGTTGGTGTTTTTGGTAGTGGTGTTATTGTTGTTGTTGGTGGTGTTGTTGTTGGTTTTGTTGTTGTTGGTGGTGTTGGTGGTGTTGGTGTTGTTGGTGTTGTTGGTGTTGTTGTTGGTGTTGATGGGGTTGTTGGTGTTGTTGTTTTTGGTGGTGGTGGTGGTGATGTTGTTGTTGTTGTTGTTAGTTGTTGTTGTTGGTGTTGTTGTTGTTGTTTTTGTGGTGATGTTATTGTTGTTATTGTTGTTATTGTTGTTGTTGTTGTTGTTGTTGTTGTATTTGGTGGTGGTGTTGTCATTGGTGTTGTTGTTGTTGGTGTTGTTTGTGGTGTTGTTGGTGTTGTTGGTGTTGTTGGTGTTGTTAGTGTTGTTGGTGTTGTTGGTGGTGTTGGTGTTGTTGTTGGTGTTGTTGTTGGTGTTTTTGTTGTTGGTGTTGTTAGTGTTGTTGTTAGTGTTGTTGTTGGTGTTTTTGGTGTTGTTGGTGTTGTTGTTGGTGTTGTTGTTGTTGTTAGTGTTGTTGTTGGTGTTTTTGGTGTTGTTGGTGGTGTTGGTGGTGTTGTTGGTGGTGTTGTTGGTGTTGTTGTTGGTGTTAGTGTTGGAGTTGTTGTTGGTGTTGTTGTTGGTGTTGTTAGTGTTGTTGGTGGTGTTGTTGGTGTTGTTGTTGTTGGTGTTGTTGGTGTTGTTGTTGATGTTGTTAGTGTTGTTAGTGTTGTTAGTGTTGTTGGTGTTGTTGGTGTTGTTGGTGGTGGTGTTGTTGGTGTTGTTGGTGGTGTTGTTGTTGTTGTTAGTGTTGTTGTTGGTGTTTTTGGTGTTGTTGTTGGTGTTGTTGTCATTGGTTTTGTTGTTG
>JAULCD010000011.1:23669-34334 GCA_032361085.1 Calliostoma canaliculatum | reverse complement strand
CTGATGAAGGAGCAAGCATATGCCCCGAAACGTCGTGTACTTACGAACAAACCAGTACTTACGAACAAACCAGAAGTTGACATCCAAGAAATCTTGAATTTATATGTTTTGGTTGTTTTTAAAATTAGATTGCACATTATTAATTTCAATATTCTTGTATTACGTTTAACCTAGGATTGTTAATAACCTACCCTGTGATAATTTGTTTTAAAGAGCTCCCATCGGGAGTATGTTTAAAACAAATTATCACAGGATACGTTCGCCTTAAAAAATACCACAGGAGAGGTCCAAAAACATAAGTCACAGATTTAAGACACTTAATTTAAGTTTGTGATTTTGTAATTAAGGTATACCTAATATTTTTTAATTTTATAATTTAAGGATAAACTCTAACGATAAAAATATTGGTCAATTCGGTTTATTAAGCTCATTCTGAGTATGTTTAAAACTATGTCTGAGGCAGTTAGTTAAAACAAATATTTGTTGAGGTCCTCTTTTAATCAACGTACGACAGAATATGTTAACTTAATATGCACTTTGTAGCTTAGTAGAATACGTTTATAAAATATCAAAATATGTATACTATTGCACAATATTAGATATTTTTATTTTACTGAAAAGTACTTAAATTATTTTGTTGTGTTTTAAAGAAATATAAATAACAAAGGATATCTCATCGCTTAAAGTTTATTAAATGTCTGCATATGGCTAAATAGTGAATCTCACCAAAGTTTCAGTTTGTTGTGGTTTAACCTCGGCATTCACTTACGTGATATCGCTGCAATGACATTACATCATTTGTGACAATATGTTTCAGGATATATCGCTTGATTACACACAGGTGATATCTCCTGTGGAAGCCAGTTTGGGATGACAACAACTTTCTTATTGCTGAGTAGCCAGGTTTCAGAACAAACACTAACACAGTTATCATGGAAGTGATGATCACTTGCTTTATAAGGGTGGTAGTATATTTTTACCAAGTGGCACCAGTCAGCAAGGAAGAAGTTGTTATCCATATGCAACAACATTTGTTTTCATTACAATTTTCAAATACCACTCAAACAGCTAAAGTTTTGAATTAAGACAGACCAAAAATGACAATTACCATCGCCCCCTAATCTGGTGGTCTCGTCCCCATCATCTTCGGGTATAGAGGGCGTGGCATACGGAATGCGACTGGGCGTGTCAGGTGGTATTGGGGGTGGTGGGCCCTCAGGAGCTTCTATGAACTCAACCTCTTCAGCCCGAACGTTGGCGACATCTTTTAACACTAAGGAAAATTACAGATTTGTCAGTGGCTGCAATTGGCGTTTTGCAACATGCCAAGGTTGATTCATCTATCTCAAGGTCATCCTCGATAAGCCAGGCAATGACATGTCTGTTACATTCTCATACATACCCTGGACACATTGATCAGTATTGCTTCGATTAGGAAGGTGAGGCATCGCCACTATAATCTAAACAAATGCATCCACAGAATTTTTGTTAGCGAAATAGCAAATCCTTTCAAACGAGTTTGTCGTTAATAAACATTAAACGAGCCATTAACACAGACTTCCAACAACAAAGGCGTGTCTTTTGTTTAGACGGCCATTTCAGTTGCAGGTGACAGAACTCGAAACACATACGACGAATGTCTCCGGGCTATGTATTGAAATGTAAAGGATATATTAAAGCCAAGACTCTCGAGGATGTGTCAGGACTTGAACATAAACGATTTATCTATAAATGTTTGAATATGTTTAAAAGCTTATTTTATTTCAACTTATTTAAAAAACACCAGTAAAATATATTATTATGATTTTGTATTATTTATTTTCAATTATATATATTTTTTTATTTTTTTCATTTTACCACAGATTAAAACCTGAAATATGATGCATCCCCCATCCCAAAATGTCCACTTACCAATGTCATCTTTCGCCCTCTCCAGTTTAAAGAGATACCTCTTTACCAACCTATGCATGATGTCTGAATAGGATGTTTCATCTGGCTTTAACTCTAAACTTTTACACACCGTCTCACGACGTTTCTGAAAAAGTAATTGAAATAATGATTATTGGCGTTCACAATGACAAATGGTATTATTACTGATCTTCATGGTAAATCACAAATCCTAAACCTGTGAGTTTCACACTCAGTAGCACTGCTGGTGACTTACACTAGGACAAAATATATATAAATTATTCAGCTGATTTCCATCGGTTTAGGAAATTTTATCAATCCGATGGAAATCCGTGAATAATTTCTATACATTTTTTCGAGTGTTAAAACCTTTCTTATCTGTATGTTTCAAAATGTTGATTTAACAGCAACATTTATTGTCAAGCCTATGAGGCTGATGAAAACCTATCTTGTGGTAATGTGATTAACAGAGCTTTTAAACATAATACCACATGATAGGTGTTCAACAACACACGCACGGTATATTCTAATAAGAAATCGGTCATTTATTACAGGGGGAGGGGGTATGAGGGTTGGGTCGGACCTTAGTGGTACGGGTATATATTAAAATAATCAGACACTTCCCCCATATTTGTCACATGTTTAACTGTCAACATGTATTTTGGTAGCGTACATATTTTCATGACCCTCACCAAAACATGTATTTTATTCCATTGACCCCCTCTATTGTTTCATTAACCTTCCCTGAATTTCTCCAAAATTGTTTATTTTGTTTTTGGCGGTTATATGCTATATCTGGATTAACATGAAACATAGACAATAACATAGTATTTGCGTGTACAATAACGTTAAAATACGTTAAAATACTAAGATGTAAAAAAACGCCCATGTGCCAAACAATGACATTGCGTCATTTCCGGATGACGTTTCGTCTGATCATGCATGGTCACGTGATCAGGGTAAACAGGGATGTCATAGCTAGGGTCACGGGTCAGCAGCTTTGATACCCCCACTAGGTAGATGTTTCCACGGCGCCACGTGTGCCGCAATGTAGCGCCTATGAAACACCTCTCCAGTAGGGGAGGCAATAAATTTCCATCTTCTTGTTGTTCTTCTGTTTTGAGTTGTCTCCCTTGTTTTGTTGCAAATCTGCCACATGATCACAAGGTATCTCTTAAGGATAAAATTTAATAATTTTATTTACTTTTATCAGGGATAGAACGTCTTCTCACCTTTAAAAACGTCTGCTTTCTAGATTTTTCATATTCTAGAAAGCCACTCTTCCCATTTCGAAACAAGTCTTTGAGGACTATATATACATAGTAGAATGACTTGGGAGTAGGGATCATATTAAAAGGAACAGGAAGTGTGCTGCCATCATCCATATAATTCAGCCATAGCTTCGTTCTTGCAAACTTCCATTCCACATCACAGTCGGTCTGAAACAATGAGAGGGTGTGTGTAAATTTAACTTCCCCAAGAAAAAAATTATACAAATTATTCAGCGGATTTCCATCGGTTTGATGATATTTCCATTGAAACCAAGGGAAATCTGCTGAATAATATTCTTGTCAATTTTTCCAGTGTTATTAATGTTAAATGTTAATGACAATTTTAATGTTTGGAACAATGGTAAAAAAGGGGTCATTGTTAATTTCAATAAAACAAGGACATTTCTTGCCCTGTAGTACCGTTCAGACAGTTTTTAGTATTAGTTCAGGGAGCCTTTTCACAAAGCTATTATAAATGTACGTCGTTTTCCGTTTCAAGGGCCATAGGTTTAGGATGAAATCGTTGTAAACTACGCATTACTCGGAAAATATGGTTTACAACGATTTGCGAAACAGTACCCTGTCATGCAACAAGGGCTCTGAATGGATGAGTATGTTCAGATCGCTTTTCATGATTCATGATAGTTGTGGTGAATAAATCAGTGAGCACATTTTGGGAATTTTAAAAAATATATTTTTATTGGTATATCAAGAATTGAAAATAAAAAAATCGGGTATGTTTCGGCATTTTAAAACAGTTACAGATTGTGCATTAACAGATCCTCCAAAATCAGCTGGTATGTTGAGGTTATTGTTTTTCTCTTTTTTTAGTCACACCGATAGGGTTCTGAAAAAAGGTACAAGGTTTAAATCGTGTTCAATTTCCGCCATGGTTCAAAATGAATGAACCTTCTTTGTTGATTACCTGGATATCTTCGAATGAGTGACTCATCATGGCGATGAGCATGTTGATGAGGACGATGATGATGACGACGTGGTAGATGCCGAACAGATACATGCCCACGGCCTCCACGATAGACGTGCTGCTGCCCTGGTTCGACGACGTCCCGTACATCGCCTTGTACACTGAAACACCGGACATACGGGTAGTCCCACAGCAACATGGAAAATGGCTACCATCGTCTGATTTGAAGTATTGGGTGAGTGTGTGCGGTTTACAACGGCACAAATGCTGTAAATTGTGCACTTTCAAAGTACAAACTTGTTTTATAGGTGTAAAGTGCACAGTTCACAATGCTTTGGCCAATGCCATCTAGAATGTACGATATTAGACGTATCTATGATAATAGATTAGGTTTACAAATCTCAAAATTATTGTGTTCTTGTTTGTCTTTGGAAAACTCACAAACAACAATGTCTTGCAATTCGTAAACCAAATCAACTATTCCAGTAAAGCTTACGGTGAACTGTTTAATAGTGTATGTTATAGTAATATCTGGCTACGGCTTGAAGTGATTTGACGTTCACAGGAACATAGTACATTTAGTTCCGTGTCAATGGAGGCATTAAGATAACACACTCACGGGTCGGTTGATGACGTCACCATACATCTACAAACAACAGACAGCGGAACAACAGGAAAAGGCAGAGACAGAAACACAACAACATGTAGAATAGACAGTCAAGATCAAAAGAATTAGTATGTAGGAAGAAATACATATAAAACTCGATATAAAAAATATGTAAACAAACACTGTATACAGTGTTTTTATATTACGCTTGCAGCGCTTTAGATTAAGTACAGACATTGTTTTAAATATTTCACTTTAATATTTGATAACGCACAATACCATATAAACAAAGAAAGAATTTAACTAAAACGTCTAGAAAGTCACGAGATTCACGAAAGATACGAAAGTCAAAGAGGTTAGGTATAAAGTAAGTAAGGTATAGAAAGAGATATAAGGCGAACAGTACTCTGGGATGCGCTTTCTGTCTAGAGTGTTGGGCTACATGGAAGAACTAGTTACTGGGCCAATGTGTTTGGTTTACAAATGCCAAAACCTAGCTATGTAAACTGTGCAATTGTTAAAGGAAATTGTTTTTAGGAGAGATATCAGTTTACCACGGTTTTGGCTTTTGTAAACCAAAACATTGGGTCAGTCAAAGTGTCAGGGGCCCGCTATACAAAGACGCCATAACTTTACGACATCCTAAACCATATCACCAGGTTAATAGATTAAGTATGCAAATGCAAAAAATGGTTCTAAACTGTGCACTTTCCAAAGAAAAACTTATTTTTCTTTGGAAAGTGCACAGTTTACAACCATTGTTTGCATTTGTAGACCAAATCCATCAACCCAATGACATGGTTTAGGACGTCGTAAAGTTATGACGTCTTTGTAAAACGAGCCCCAGGTCTTCCCTTCTCCTACGGGTTCATTTGTGTGTTTCAATTTTGTCAACAGCTAAATTTCGGGGTTTTGTAATTATTTTTCTGTGCAAAATGAATTTGTCAAGCTGTTTCAAGTAAAATCGAACGCAATAGAGCACATAAACACACCACCACTTACTATGATGTTCATTAAGTCGACTAAAGTAATGGTGTTTAATAAACTTATGGACTACAAAACATATGTTTTCTAATCTATTTACTGACAGATTGAAGTTTTATAAACATCTTTACTACAAAAACAATGTTTTATTTGCTACTTTAGCAAATGGTTTGTGTTTCATATACATGCATGTACTTACAACTACACTGACATCCTAACTTGCAAATTGTTTTGCAATTGTTACGTAAAACAATCAACTAAATGATTGCCGTTTCATTAACTGAATAGGATCAAGCAGACCTAAAACCTTGCTTTTTATATAAACAGACCCACGTGTTGTAAGACGCGAGGGAAACTAATTTTCTTACAAATAAACTTACTAGGAAACTGAAGTTTAGACACTTCTTTTTGGAACAGTTAGAAGTGAAGATACATAGTTCAGGATTTTTTGGAACTTACGAACTAGAAGTTAACATTCCAAACAAATCCTTAAATAAAACTTACACAGTGATATTTTATAAATATCCACAAGGTAACTAACGTGCCACGAACACAAGTAATCTGATGGTTTGTTAACATATTTAGCCAATCTAAAATCCTGGCCCCCATTTCACAAAGACGTCATAACTTAACGACGTCGTAAGCCATATCATTGGGTTAATGGATTTAGTCTACAAATGGAAAACTTTGTTGTAAACTGTGCACTTTCCAAAGAAAGACGTCTTTGTGAAACGTGGCCCAGACCTTTTGTTGCGTAACAATCCTTTACACTGCACATTTACGTGCACTGAAGAGCAGCACAACGCGACGAAAGGTCTAATTTTAATTAGATTGATGTTTACCAGGATAGTGATCGAATAAGAAATATCATTTTTTTAAATTTTAGGGGGTAATTTAATGCCTATATTTTTATTAGTACTGTCTATATTTTACACGAAAAAGTTAAGTTGATGTTTTATGAACAGATTTACTAGGGAACTAAAGTCTTATAGACTAAGAAATTTATGTTACGGAAGTTAGTTTTGTGATATGATACCGGAATATTCTGATTAGTAGTTTATATACATGCACTTTTCTTGAGCTGCTCACAACTGCAGCGCTACCTAGCACGACTATAAGCCTGCTGACCAACAGAAACTGCGGGATACTGCTAGCATGCACACTGCTGGTACCTGAAGGAGTGTTAGCATCTTTGGAGCTTGCATCAGTACAGAAAATTCGGCCGTGCTCACTGTCAAGTATCTCACATTTTCGAACTGCAAAAATGAGGGTATTAATACGAAAAGTGCATCACCCAAAGTACTGTCACACGAGCGTGCTGTCACACAGGTCACACAATCACACACACGCGCGCACACGAAGCCTGCTTGCGTTTAGTGGCCGGACAAGACAAGGAGCCACTCAGAGACGAGATTGTTAGTACAAGTGAGACAGAGCATAGCACATGATGAGACACACGAGGTGACAAAGTCCACACTGGCCTACCTCCAGCAGCTTTCCCCGTCGTCCTACCGGGAATATAGCCTGAAACAGCAGCACTGACTCGGTCACACTACACGTCGCAGCTGAACGGGTGTCAGAAGAATAAATGTCATAGGGGCACTTTAAGATGTCACCTATATATCACTGAAAAAATGTATAGAAATTATTTAGCGGTTTTCTATTGGTTTGATGAGATTTTCACAGGAAATCTCATCAAACCGAAAGAAAACCGCTGAATAATTTCCATACATTTTTTTAGTGCATTGTCAGACGTCAGAGGGGCAATATTATATGTCAGAGGGGCAATATCAGATGTCACAGAGTCATTGCCAGACGTCAGAAGGGCATCATCATATGTCAAAGGGGCAACATAAAATTTAGAAAGACAATATTAAAAGTCTGAGGTGTTAGAGTCATTGCCAATCATCAGACGGGCATTATCATATGTCAGAGTGACACTATAACATGTCATATATAGGGGCGATGGAAGATGTCAGAATGGCGACATAAGATGTTAAGAGGACAATATAAGATGTCAGAGAGGCGATTTAAAATGTCACAGGGGCAATATAATAGGAGATGTCAGAGGGATAATGTCAGATGTCAGAGGGTGATATCAGATGTTAGAGGGGCAATATCAGATGTCACGGAAAGTCAGATGTAAAGAGTGTTGATGTCAGGAACAACATACTCTGGGAAATGAAAACGTTAATTGTCGTTCCACATTGTCAGTTGGCAGAGATAAATGTTCATGTTAAACGTGAAGGAATAATTACAGATTTGAATGGATTTACCAGAATTTACTGGAACACTGTATTTCAGTGGACATTGTCAGATATGATAATAATCCAAATGAAACAAGCTCAGTCGGCATGAAATGACGTCACAATAACAATGTGATGATAAAGTAATGTCCACGTGTTATTATGAATGTGTAGATATAGCAAAACAGTCTAGTTTAAAAGAATGGTTTTACTGACTTATAACATTTTTAAAAAGTACAATGTCAAGTTGACCTTTGGAAGTGGAAATGTCAACTCTAGTGTCACAATATTATTGGCAAAAGGTTTTAAAAAGTACGAATTCTTAAATACACTGATTAATGGTTTTCTTCTATTTTGTTTTTCAGTAATACCTAAACTGTTGCTTCTATTGGTTTTAGGCTAAGATAAAACATTTCTAGAGTATAAACAAAAGTTATCTTAATGCCGTACAAAAAAAGTTTTAATATCGAGGATGAATCGAATTCTACTGTCTGCGAAACATAAAACTGGATATATCTGTTAAGTATATTAGATCTTAGTGAAACAAGTCCGTTTATCCCCTTTTTAATGTCACTAACAATGTATTTTGAAATATTCAAACCAAATGCTCTTGGAGGCCAATTTTGTGGTAATTTGTTTAAAAAGCTCATTTATGGAGCTCTTTTAAACAAATAATCACAAAGTAGGTTTTTAAATTCTTTCAGAGGCCCATTTTGTGGTAATTTGCTAACAAAACATGGAATAAATTTCTAAGACCTTAGGGTAGTTGTTGTTTTAGGCCCAACTCAATTTATTTCAGGGTTCAAAGTGGTTGAAACAAAGTAAATAATTACAAATACTCAAACGATAATATATGTCAAAGTTTTGTTATTTACATTATATTTTAAATTCACCAAATAGTGTCCAATGCCGTCCGTCCAAAACGTTTTTGGTTGGAACAATGTAAATAGAGATGACAATGAAATGATACAAGTCCAAACAACTAAATGTTTCAAAGCTTAATAATATTACTAACAGTATGTCACATGCATTCCATGTCAATCACTGCACCGTTTAACCCTTTCGATGCCAAGGTCAATAATTGTAAATTGTCAGAATTTGAATAGGCGGTTGAAAACCGATCAAGTGATAATTTGTTTGAAAGAGCTCCTCGAGGAGCTCTTTCAAACAAATCATCACTGGATAGGTTTCCAACTGCACAAGTTAGACATAGTTATAAGTCATTTTAAAATCAATTTGGCACTTAAAGGGATAAAAGCCAAACCATCACCGCCTTTAGCAAAGACTAATTAACAAATGCTCCTATGTTGCATATGTCTGTAATACATATCCACGCTATGATGACGTTAGTTGTATCATTAACACACCATCTGATGACGTATAAAACAAAACCCTGTGACATCATCAAGCGATCTGATGACGTCACTTACCTCCATCCGGTTCGGGATGAGTGACGGTGATATCTGATATGCTGACTTGACCAAACATTGACCAAAACAGGCTGTAAAATGTCTGACGTAAACTGCAAAGAAACGAAATTGGATTAACGAACAATGCATTATCCTGAACAAACAGAAACAGTTGAGTTTGTTTTTTAAATGTCAATGCAAACACTTTACTTGTTATGAGGTATCTATATAGTATTTACAATAAAATTTCTGTTTACTTTTTAACTTTGTTGCCTGAAGTTTGAATTGAAGCTTGAGTTAAAATTGAATTATGCCGTTTAATCCTCAAAGCGCTGGTTATTTTTAATGTGTTGATTTGTGACTAATCTTGTTTCATAGGAAACATAAAAATGCTATTAAAACCTATTTTGTGGTAAAACTATGTTGACGAGTTTCTAAAGGGTATTGATCTAAAGACCGTTCTGACAAAATGTCAATTAATGTGTCTAAAACGGGGATTTAAATAGGCTGTGTAATTCTGACTCGTGGTAATTTGTTTACAAGAGCTCCTGAAAAGAACTCTTTTAATCAAATTACCACAAGCTAGGTGTTCAACAGCAAATGGTGGTTAGAGTTTTACTTTTATTTGGGGATAATGCCGCGCCCTAATGGATTAAGATCACTAACATGTGTCGTGTGTGGGTTTAAGTGAATAATTCGAATTGTTTGTTAGGTGGAGGGGGAGGGGTATGAGGACATGAGGTGAGACAAGAAATTTGTCTCCTATACCAGGAGGAAGTAAAATAAAGATTATTATACATGAATTTGTGGGAGGGGGTCAATAAAAATATACTCAATCCATCAATCCACCCATCCATCAATCAGTCAATCCATTCATCCATCGATCATCCATCCATCCATCAACCAATCTATCAATCCATCTATCCATCCATGTACCAATACATCGATCCATCCATCAATCATTCAATTCATCTATTTATCCATCTATTTATCCATCGACTATCCATCAATCATTCCAATCATTCCAATCATTCCATTCATTCCATTTATCCATCCATCCAATCAACCAACCTATCAATTCATCCATTCGTCAATTCATTCGTTCATCAATCCATCAATCCATCCATTCATCCATCCATCCACCAATCCACTTATCCATACATCCATTCATCAACCCACCCACCAACTTACCAACCCACCACCCGTCAACCCAACAAACCAGTCTATCTATCAATCAATCAACCAACCAACAAATCAACCAACCAATTGTGTTCAGTTAATCACCCATGTTTTTAACTTAACAAAAACATAGTTA
>JAULCD010000003.1:25291-35632 GCA_032361085.1 Calliostoma canaliculatum | reverse complement strand
TTGGTAGTTGTAAAGTCAACTGACTGGTTCAGTGATATGACTTTCAACATTTGTAAAGCCAACTGACGGGTTCAGTGATATGACTTTCAACATTTGTAAAGCCAAATGACTGGTTCAGTGATATGACTTTCAACATTTGTAAAGTCAACTCACTGGTTCAGTGATATGACTTTCAACATTTGTAAAGCCAACTGACTGGTTCAGTGATATGACTTTTAACATTTGTAAAGTCAACTGATTGCTTCAGTGATATGACTTTCAATATTTGTAAAGTCAACTCACTGGCTCAGTGATATGACTTTCAACATTTGTAAAGTCAACTGACTGGTTCAGTAATATGACTTTCAACATTTGTAAA
The DNA here is from genome assembly GCA_032361085.1 of Calliostoma canaliculatum. Taxonomy (NCBI): domain Eukaryota; kingdom Metazoa; phylum Mollusca; class Gastropoda; order Trochida; family Calliostomatidae; genus Calliostoma; species Calliostoma canaliculatum. The sequence goes on along the minus strand of JAULCD010000003.1, from coordinate 35,274 downwards.
GTCAACTGACTGGTTCAGTGATATGACTTTCAACATTTGTAAAGTCAACTGACTGGTTCAGTGATATGACTTTCAACATTTGTAAAGTCAACTGATTGCTTCAGTGATATGACTTTCAACACTTGTAAAGCGAACTGACTGGTTCAGTGATATGACTTTCAACGTTTGTAAAGTCAACTGACTGGTTCAGTGATATGACTTTCAACATTTGTAAAGCCAACTGACTGGTTCAGTTACCTAACTTCTAACATTTGTAAAGCAAACCTGGTGGCCTCGAGACTATCCCTGAAGATGAGAAATCAGATCTTTCCATGGAGTCTTTAGTTGGATTGGATTTTAATGAGACTGACAAAGAAACTGCTTCATGGCAATAGAATGTTATTTTATCAACTACATAATATCGTGCTTGCAATATGGCATTCTTCTAATTATCATTTCATATCTTTAATGGCAAAATCATATCTGATAACTGAATGCAAGCAGCTGAAGTAGACTTGTTCTGTGGACTTGATCTGTAGACTTGATCTGTAGACTAATGAATTGCTTTGAAATGACCATGTATGTGATGATATGACTCTACTGCATGTGAATGTCGGACACAAAAACACTTCCCTGCCCGAGATGCGTAGCATGAACTAAACAATACGAAATCAGTCGGTTCAGTTGCAAATGCTAAATTTGTTGTAAACTGTGAATTTTCCGAAGAAAGTTTTGAGGAAAATGCACAGATTACAACAATTTAGAAATTTGTAAACTGAATATTTAGCCTAATGTAACAAGCACTAGAAAAAATATTCAGAAATTATTCAGCATATTTTCCAATGGTTTGATGAGATTTCCTATGGAATCCTCTGAATAATTTCTATACATTTCTTCCAGTGAAGTTATACTGTTATACTGTTACACAGACTGTGCATAACTGATACTGTGCATAACTGATACTGTGCATAACTGATACTGGCACATTACCGCATGTAAAATGTTAAAAATAACAAGTATATTGTTGATTTTTGAAAAGTTATGAAATCCGGTTTGTTTCACCATGTTCAGGGATGGGTTTTCTTCATACTCTTTTTTGTTCTAGTCAGTTGTTTCAGTTTTAGCTTTATTTTTATTTTCCAAGCAAGATTAAATTAAGAATTATGTTTACGGTAAATGTTTGTGTAAATAGTTGAGTATATCTATATGGGTTACTGACGTGGTCGCCTGCCCTTGAGTAACTGAATGGTCTGAGTTACAGATTCCTTGTAGTGTTTGTTCAGTTGCTAACCACACAACACTCACAGAAATAATGTTCTGCACCCCATTTCACAAAGACGTCATAACTTTACGACATTGTAAACCATGTCTCTGAATTGTTTATATGAAAGTGTACTTCAAGGGCAGGTAACCAGGTGCAAGCATACATGGGTTATCTCCCTTTAGTCTCTGACCCCACTTTGAGGTACTGTTGGCAAACATGGGTTATCTTCCTTTAGTCTCTGACCCTACTTTGATTTACTGTTGGCATACATGGGTTATCTCCCTTCAGTCTCTGACCCCACTTTGAGGTACTGTTAGCATACATGGGTTATCTCCCTTCAGTCTCTGACCCTACTTTGAGGTACTGTTAGCATGTGTTTTTAAAACAGTTTAAACGAACTTAGTCCTTCCACTGTCTACCCCACAGGATAGGTTTTCAACAGCCTATTTGTAGAGTTTGCAGAACGAGGCAGACACTAGTTGAGCCTTGCACGTTAAGAAGCAAGAGTTAGTGTTATGTACCAAAGGGGGAGGGGCATGTTTAAATTCATGATTTCTCCAGTAATTTCCCAGTTATATAAGGCCGATAGTCAAGAAGATTATCAACAATCTTTGATTTTTCTTTGCATAATTAGAACTTTACAAGAAAAGATCCTGGAAAGGTTTGTACTTATTCTTTCTCCCATCAGAATATCCAGTCTTATAGCTTCTGGCAAGGGAACAGTTATTGGGAAGGGAATCATTGAATTAATATAGTTTTTTGTATGTTTATTTTATTATTTTTTCAAAAACTCTTCTTCTTGGTACTACTATCAACTTTTTTATTTTCTTCTCTAGCTTTCTTTCTCAATCAGACAATATCTATCCTTTACTGAACTTGTATTGTGCACTGGGAACCAGACCTCTGTGACTTGTAACGTTGTCGTTAAACGTGAGGCACTTCATATTAGCTCTTGTGTAACATTTCATTGAGCTCTTGTAAGGCTAAGACATCGTAACTTTCTTCTTAGGGTCTCATTATGAGGACACTTAGATGACATTTCGATGCTGTAGTCTTTCACAGCCTTCGCTTTTACACAATGTATTCAGTAGAACTTTGCTGTTACACAATGTATTCAGTAGAACTTTGCTGTTACACAATGTATTCAGTAGAACAGACTGGTTCACAGGGTACATTCAAATGGCGGAAATTGCTTGAATGAAAGAAATCAGTAATGTCCAAAGTAATCTCTGTTGCATTCCTCACAATAGACAGCTGCAGTCTGACATGATCACTATTTGAATGGCTATGAAACAAGTTAGGAATATTTATTGACCTCTGCGCACGGGTAGGGGTGTTTTGTGGAGATCTATACATACACATGCAGCGAGTGAGGAGGGTGACTGACCATCGGTTGGTCACCTGCGGCCCGCATGGTGGTCAGTATTGCTTGCTTGTCACTGTAGGACCCTGTCCGGGAGAGAACCCCCCTTCCAAGCATTTATCGGTCTCCATGAGCGTGCTTTATCACAAACGAAACCCAGAATTTGCTTCCTCTGGTATGCTTAACAACCGACCAGAATCTTTATTGGGTAAGAAGCTCTCTTTTCTGTGTCTGTGTTTAGTTTCTCTTTCAAAACTAACCGTTTCTGTTTCGTTCGTTAATCCAACCATTTATTATTTGCATTTGTTGTTTTAATCAATTTGGTTTGGTTACTAACAATGATATATTTGAAAGAAATTTAATTAACATTTTGAATGTTTTTAAAGTAGTTTAGCATGAAATTAAATGTAACTGTTGGATTGAATGAACATTTTTCTGTGTAAATTCAAACATGCAAGTTAAATGTGCTCAAGTGAATGTGTATATTTGTGTCAATCACTTCATCCTGCACCATGTTGCTCTCATCTACTTCACTGTTTATCTGCTTTTCACACCTGGTAACAAGACGGCGTTTAAACAAGCTGTGAGACGCGAGTGTAACATGTTGATAGTGTAGTTACCTGCTAGTTGCATGTCAGTTGATTGGTAGTTGAATGTTGAACCACTATTTAAATGGTTCTTCATTTAGAAGTGCGGAACATACGTCAAGAGATCTTTATGGATGTCAACTTCTTTATTTGTGGCATGAGCACAACATTTGAGAGTATATTCTGTATTCACCTGATGAAGTCAATGGAGGAGGAGGAATACACTCCGATCAGTGTACTCATGCCAAAAATAAACAAGTTGACATTTATAAAGATTTCTCAGCCTAGTTGAAAGACAAGTGCCTAGTTGAATGCTGAATACCTATTAGAATGTTGGGTACATATGTTGGATGTCAAGTGCTTGATTGTTCTTCAAATAGGTATAGTACCTACCTATTTGAATGTCACAAAGCGAGTTGTATGTGCAGCAGTACCTGTGTTGTGTAGTTGTGTGTGTAGATGTTCACCTGTCTCATCACATCGTCCTCTCGTCACATCACCTTCCTCATCACATCGCGTCAACTGACAATGGTGAAGGGTTTATTCGAATTTAAAAACTCACATCCAAAACTTACTTCTGGTTTCTCTCTCCCCTTCCTTCTTCCCTCCATCCTCCCTAACCCCCCCATTAGCTCTGAATGCCATCCCAGAAGGTCGACGCTCTCTTCTAGCCCCCAGTGCCCCCCCACCCCACCGCCCGCAGAGCACGGTGGGACTCAACTCGGTGAGACTTAGAGACTCCGCCCCCCGCAAGCCGCGGCCGGCCAGTATTGCGAGCAGTATGCCGAGCTTCATGCAGCCCGACAGCCACAGAGCGGAGTCCACTCTGCGGAGCAAGAGTACTGACCGACTCAGCAGAGGTAACCGCTTCACATGGCATGCTGGGATACATTGCATCGCGGTGTGTCTGCATTTGCACAGTACTATCTTCCAAGTTCTTTGTGTTCAGCGATTTGTCTAGCCTTTCGGAAACTCCCGTTAACACCTAGAGTGCTGAATTCATTTTAGCAGGGAGGAAAATTTCCAAAAATCTGTACTTTTGTGATTACATTTAGTAAGTGGTCAAAATTAAACAATTATTTTTGGGGATCCTTGACGAATTTTCTGTGGAATAATAATCTGTCTTCTCATCTCTGTTGTTAGTAAAACTGCAGCCATTTTGTACTGTTGAAGTTGGTAGTAAAACTGCAGCCATTTTGTACTGTTGAAGTTGGTAGTAAAACTGCAGCCATTTTGTACTGTTGAAGACCTGTTGGTTAGATTTTGTACTCAAAAACAAGCAAATATTGCCCTTAGCACTTTAAGGGTTAAACAGATGATTCATTACAGCCCATAAACACAACAGCGCAATGTTTGTCAGCTTGAATGTCCGAACTCAAACCTGAACATGCTGTTTAACCCTTACAGGGCTAAACCCAATATGTTTCTATTTTATTGTCCAAATTTTACCCCAAATAAGCTTTTAAAACACCTATCCTGCAGAAGCTCTTTTAAACAAAATACCACGGGACAGGTTTTTAACAGCAGAAGGTGGTCACAGTTTAAAAATCTACTTAACCCTAATCAGCACTTTTAGGGTTCAGCTTGTTAAGCAGAAGTCATTGGTCCAAGATGTTAACTCCTATTCTGTAGCTGCTCTTTTAAACAAATGGCCACAAAACAGTCTTCAAAAGCCCAGTGTGGGGACGGGTTCAACCCAATATGATTAAAACCAGTCCTGTTGCTTCGTTGCGCTTTCCTTTACTTCGCATTAGCATCTGGGATGGCCGATAAAAGGTTATGACAAATTGACTTCTGAACGAACCAATCAGCACACAGTACTCAAAATCGTTCGGTGTTGTGGATGTAGCTTTCACTTTGAATTCTTATAGCCGTTTGGTTGAAATTGAATTGTCGTTGAAAGGTCAGTTTGTCGTGATCTTTTACTGGACGTTCCCAGATCCACTTGTGAAGCGCAACACAGCAATGGAACTGGTTTTAACTAGATTGGGTTCAACCCTGCATGACGTATTCAGCACTGTAAGAGTTAACAGATATCTGATTGACTGTGTCGCACTTTTTACTGAAACACAAGATTTTTACTGTGCAAACATTGGCATCTTGTCAGTGAAACTATGCCTTCAAATAGGATTTCTCTTTTTTTGAAATTCTGAAGTGTTTGTCTTCAGTTTCTAAAAAGTTGAAATTTTTTTACAAACATTTTGACAGTCACAGATTTCTTAAAATCGGCTTCTCTGAAACCTTTTTTCTTCCTTCCAAAGAGTTTTTTTAAAAACTTACAAACACTTTGAAGCAAATGATGTTCTTTTTATTTTTATTAACAGTATTTCTCTGTTCTGTTTGAAGGTTTGTTCTATAAATCTAACCATGACCCTTTTCTTGATAATTAAAACATTTTCTTTTCAAGAATAATTCACACTAAAATCATGCACATAAGTACTTTTATGTGAAAATGAACTACAACAAATTTAGATAAATACAATGTTCTCCATGCTTCAATTGTAGAGAGGCACTGTTAGTTATATGTGTTAGTTGTAGAGAGACACTGATAGTTATGTGTGTTAGTTGTAGAGAGGCACTGTTAGTTATGTGTTAGTTGTAGAGAGACACTGATAGTTATGTGTTAGTTGTAGTGTGGTGCTGGTTCTTCATCTGTCTGTATTGTGAAACAACATTCAACATGGTAATGGTGCTGACTAAGACTATCATTTGTTAGATTTTAGACCTAAGTTTTATTGTGCAGTAAACCACAATTACAGAATTTAAAAACTATTTTATATAAACCTGTAAGGTCAATTATTGTTATTAATATTTTTTACATTTTAGTTATATTTAAGTGGGTTTTTTTAAAAGGTAAGGAGTGGGGGGTGGGGTTGCAGCTACAAAAACAACTAACAGAAAAGGACAGGGTGACCTGGGCCCTATAAATCAAAGCGAACTTAGTGTCAATATAATTGTAAGCGATTTTTGAAACAATGTCCTGTGGAGTTGTTTTTTATCATAGGCTAACCACTGTCGTGGCATCGGTTCCAAAGCAATTTCTGCGCTACGACAGTCGTAAGTCATTGTTATATTTTTGGACTTACGATCAACTTAGCCTAAGATCGCTTTGAGGAAGGGGGCCCTGGCCCAAATATTCGTGATGACCTGGTGCTGTTTGAAACTTGTCCTATGTCAGAACTCATCAGTGACACATTCCACAGGGTGGTTTTCAACAGGCTTGGTTGGACACAGCAATGATCAAATGTTCACCACTTGAATGCCAACACATTTTGTTTTACTGACAGTAGCAGTGGTATTAATTTCTAATTTTTAAATTATTTATAATTTGACTACCAACATTAAAGTTTGAGCCTAGAATTTTGTAAATCTTTGGTAAAAGGGGGCCCAACGAACATTGTTCCTCGCAGCACTGTCCACAAGGTATGTAGGCTTCCACCAGGTATTGTTCCTCGCAGCACTGTCCACAAGGTATGTAGGCTGATGCTGGCCAGTCATGTTGACTGCTGCTGACTTTATCTAAGTAGTTATCTGTTCGTCAGCAGACAAACCAAATAGATCACCCCGGAAATCTCTAGGAAATCATCACGACAAGAAGAAGGACGATGACAAGAAAGAAAACGAATCCGAGGCCGACAAGCGGCAAACTCAAAAGATAAGTCGACGCTCGATTGACCGGCTCTCCCAGCCCAAGAAATTGAAGGAGAGGGTAGAGATAGAGGTGAAGGCCGAAGTACCAACAAGCAAGGTGGGTGAAAGTCACGTGTGTTGTCGCGCAGAATTGCTGTCACATTTATGTGCTTCTGTGTCGTCATGATTATCTTCCTTTAGTGGAGTCTCGTATCTACACACATTGTTAGTGTCGTCATGATTATCTCCCTTTAGTGAAGTCTCATATCTACACACATTGTCAGTGTCGTCATGATTATCTCCCTTTAGTGAATTCTTGTATCTACACACATTGTTAGTGTCGTCATGATTATCTCCCTTTAGTGAATTCTTGTATCTACTACACATTGTTAGTGTCGTCATGATTATCTCCCTTTAGTGGAGTCTCGTATCTACACATTGTTAGTGTCATCATGATTATCTCCCTTTTGTGAAGTCTCGTGTCTACTACACATTGTTAGTGTCGTCTTGATTATCTCCTCGCCGTTAATGGCTGTAATATTGCCCAAACGGCGTAAAACAATAACTCACTCACTCACTCACTTGATTATCTCCCTTTAGTGAAGTCTCGTATATGATCTACACACATTGTTACTGTCGCCGTGATTATCTCCCTTTAGTGAATTTTTGTATCTACTACACATTGTTAGTGTCGTCATGATTATCTCCCTTTAGTGATCTCTTGTATCTACTACACATTGTTAGTGTCTCATGATTATCTCCCTTTAGTGGAGTCTCGTATCTACACACATTGTTAGTTTCGTCATGATTATCTCCCTTTAGTGAAGTCTCGTGTCTACTACACATTGTTATTGATTGTTATTAACCTTTACAGTGCTAAATTCATGTTAGTAAGAGAAAACTGAGCACCTTGTGCTGTTAAAAACCTATCCTAGGTTAATTTGTTTAAAAGAGCTCAAACAGGGCAGGTGCCCAACAGGAGCTCTGTTAAACAAATTAACACAGGATAGGTCTTCAATCTCCAATTGTTGGTTAGAGATTAAGTGAGTATTAAAACTCAGCGTTTTTCTCACTATGTGCTCGGTTCTTCATACATATTAAAGTAGTATGAGAGGTTTGCAAGGTACAGAGTAAGAACATGTATGAGTGGCACTTCCCAGAGCACCTGTTCCACACTTCACTCCTGCTGGCTTGCTGCTTCACCCAGGAAGATTATTGTGGTAGAACGTGGCAGTCGTCTGCATGCTACCCGGATGTGTTGGCATGAAAATGTGCTACTGTCCGTTGTCCTGTTTCTCTGTCAGTGTCATGAAAGCATGTGCATCTTTTGAAATGTTTAAAGTTTCAACAGCCTAATTTACTCTTTATCCTAAATAAAACTGTTGTTTTATTGCCCAAAACTAATTAACAACTTTTTGCATGTAAAATATGAGATGCCTAACACAACTCCAGTGTGTTGATAAAACTGTGATGCATAAAGTCATGTTTTTAGTTTCTTAGTTTAAGTATGGAGTTGTTTTTTTTCTTCTGTTTTGCCTTGTTATTCTCCTGCATACGTCCTATTACAGAAGTCACCTAGAACACGAATATCGCCTAGAAAGTCTTTGTCCACCACAAATCTTGCCTCTGTTGCAAGAAAGGTTTGTGTTTTGCATGCACTGTTGCTTGCACGCTTTGTTCTTACTCCGCGTTATGTTCTGAGAATGGACACCATTGTAGTTTGTTTGTCCTTGACCTTCAGAGTGCTCCAGCAGTTCAGAAAAATGTCGTTAAACTCACTCACTCCCTCGCCCAGCAGTTCGCTTTTTCTGTTTTAGTTTCATGTTCAGCCTGTGAAGCTGTTAACAGTAGCCCTGTGGTATTTTGTTTAACCCTTACAGTAGATTGTTAAACTGTAACCACCTTGCGCTGTTAAAAACCTGTTCTGTGGTAATTTGTTTAAAAGAGCTCCTACAGCAGCTCTTTTAAACAAATTACCACAGGATAGCTTTTAACTGTTTATATTTGGCAGAATTTAGACAATGAAATGGGGAAAAAATTTGACTCTGCAATTTAAGGGTTTAACAAGTTGCCCTAGGAGCAGAGTACAGGACATTGAATTTTAAATTAACTAATTTGCTGTGAACAGCAGTGTTTCAGTATCCTCTATCCAACCGGAGAACGATAACACTGAGCCTATCCCCCCTTTAGGAGCTCTTTTAAACAAATTGATGTTTTCAACAGCTGAATTGTGAAATGTTAATCTCCTGAATCATTTGAGCACTCGGAAGGTTAACAGATTGCTTGTGTTTCATTGTTTTTTCACACAATACTGAATGCCGGAGTCCAGATTGAGTATGTACATTGACTTTGTTTTTTAAATACTTAATTTTACAGTAGCACTACATTTGGATTGTAGGCTTTTTTAATGCTCTGTCATTAATCAGTTAAAAAAAATTTTCTAGAAGTTTTATCAGTTTATTAAATTTTTTACATGGTATCCATTCTTTGTTTGATTGACGGACTGGATCTCTCATCATCCATAGCCTATCAGGAAAAAATACAATTAATAAGTCTAAGGTCATTAACAAAAACTTGTTTTGAAAATAAACTCAGATGACTGAAAGTTGTCTTCTGAATATATGCTAGATTAATAATTTGCCTCTTCCTGATGGTTGATGGCTGATCCTGTTCCGTCTCAAGTAGCTTCTCAGGCTTGTGTGTCTTCATAATCAACTTCCTTTCAGATTCACTAACTGATCTTGCTTTAGTTATGTCACGCTATGTTATGCTTACAAGCAGCTGCCCAACCTTCAATCTTTAGTACCAATAAGAGGTTCACACAACCTTGTCTAGTGTGGGATACACACACACACGCGCACACACCACACACACACACGCGCACACACCACACACACACACATGCACACACCACACACACCACACACACACACAAACGCGCACACACACACACACCACGCGCACACACCACACACACACTACACACACGTGAACACACCACACATGCACACACACATGCACACACATGCACACACACACACATGCACACACACGCGCACACACACCCCACACGCACACACCACACACACCCACTCCCGCACACACCCCACACACACCACACACACACACGCGCACACACCACACACACACCACACACACG